>MVJL01001100.1:0-35673 GCA_002156465.1 Macrocentrus cingulum | reverse complement strand
AACCGATTAAGCCGGCCGAAAAACCGCGAATTTTAGTGATTTTCTGATATCACCGGGGGAAAAATTGCTCTACCGATTAAGCCGGTCAGTTATTTGCATTCAGCTTAGAAAAATACGTCTAGATTCGTCGGTCCTAGTAGTCTAAGGCCTTAAAAACCGATTAAGCCGGCCGAAAAACCGCGAATTTTAGTGATTTTCTGATATCATAAAAATACGTCTAGATTCGTCGGTCCTAGTAGTCTAAGGCCTTAAAAACCGATTAAGCCGGCCGAAAAACCGCGAATTTTAGTGATTTTCTGATATCAACGGGGGAAAAATTGCTCTACCGCTTAAGCCGGTCGATTATTTGCATTCAGCGTGAAAAAATACGTCTAGATTGGTCGGTCCTAATAATTTAAAGTCTCGAAAACCGATTAAGCCGGCCGAAAAACCGCAAATTTTAGTGATTTTTTGATATCACCGCGGGAAAAATTGCTCTCCGGATTAAGCCGGTCAATTATTTGCATTCAGCGTAGAAAAATACGTCGAGATTTGTCGGTCCTAGTAGTTTTGATATCACCGCGGGAAAAATTGCTCTCCGGATTAAGCCGGTCAATTATTTGCATTCAGCGTAGAAAAATACGTCGAGATTTGTCGGTCCTAGTAGTCTACAGCCTCGACAACCGATTAAGCCGGCCGAAAAACCGCAAATTTTAGTGATTTTTTGATATCACCGCGGGAAAAACTGCTCTCCGGATTAAGCCGGTCGATTATTTGCATTCAGCGTAGAAAAATACGTCTAGATTTGTCGGTCCTAGTAGTCTACAGCCTCGACAACCGATTAAGCCGGCCGAAAAACCGCAAATTTCAGTGATTTTTTGATATCACCGCGGGAAAAACTGCTCTCCGGATTAAGCCGGTCGATTATTTGCATTCAGCGTGAAAACATACGTCTAGATTTGTCGGTCCTAGTAGTCTACAGCCTCGACAACCGATTAAGCCGGCCGAAAAACCGCAAATTTTAGTGATTTTTTGATATCACCGCTAGCCTCGACAACCGATTAAGCCGGCCGAAAAACCGCAAATTTTAGTGATTTTTTGATATCACCGCGGGAAAAACTGCTCTCCGGATTGAGCCGGTCGGTTGTTTGCATTCAGCGTAAAAAAATACGTGTAGATTCGTCGGTCCTAGTAGTCTAAGGCCTTAAAAACCGATTAAGCCGGCCGAAAAACCGCAAATTTCAGTGATTTTTTGATATCACCGCGGGAAAAACTGCTCTCCGGATTAAGCCGGTCGATTATTTGCATTCAGCGTAAAAACATACGTCTAGATTTGTCGGTCCTAGTAGTCTACAGCCTCGACAACCGATTAAGCCGGCCGAAAAACCGCAAATTTTAGTGATTTTTTGATATCACCGCTATACGTCTAGATTTGTCGGTCCTAGTAGTCTACAGCCTCGACAACCGATTAAGCCGGCCGAAAAACCGCAAATTTTAGTGATTTTTTGATATCACCGCAGGAAAAACTGCTCTACGGATTAAGCCGGTCGATTATTTGCATTCAGCGTGAAAAATACGTCTAGATTGGTCGGTCCTAATAATTTAAAGTCTCGAAAACCGATTAAGCCGGCCTACGGATTAAGCCGGTCGATTATTTGCATTCAGCGTGAAAAATACGTCTAGATTGGTCGGTCCTAATAATTTAAAGTCTCGAAAACCGATTAAGCCGGCCGAAAAACCGTAAATTTTAGTGATTTTTTGATATCACCGCGAGAAAAACTGCTCTACGGATTAAGCCGGTCGATTATTTGCATTCAGCGTGAAAAAATACGTCTAGATTGGTCGGTCCTAATAATTTAAAGTCTCGAAAACCGATTAAGCCGTCGGATTAAGCCGGTCGATTATTTGCATTCAGCGTGAAAAAATACGTCTAGATTGGTCGGTCCTAATAATTTAAAGTCTCGAAAACCGATTAAGCCGGCCGAAAAACCGCAAATTTTAGTGATTTTTAGATATCACCGCGGGAAAAATTGCTCTCCGGATTAAGCCGGTCGGATATTTGCATTCAGCGTAAAAAAATACGTCTAGATTTGTCGGTCCTAGTAGTCTACAGCCTCGACAACCGATTAAGCCGGCCGAAAAACCGCAAATTTTAGTGATTTTTAGATATCACCGCGGGAAAAATTGCTCTCCGGATTAAGCCGGTCGGATATTTGCATTCAGCGTAGAAAAATACGTCTAGATTTGTCGGTCCTAGTAGTCTACAGCCTCAACAACCGATTAAGCCGGCCGAAAAACCGCAAATTTTAGTGATTTTTTGATATCACCGCGGGAATTTTGTCGGTCCTAGTAGTCTACAGCCTCAACAACCGATTAAGCCGGCCGAAAAACCGCAAATTTTAGTGATTTTTTGATATCACCGCGGGAAAAACTGCTCTCCGGATTAAGCCGTTCGATTATTTGCATTCAGTGTGAAAAAATACGTCTAGATTGGTCGGTCCTAATAATTTAAAGTCTCGAAAACCGATTAAGCCGGCGGAAAAACCGCAAATTTTAGTGATTTTTTGATATTAAAAAATACGTCTAGATTGGTCGGTCCTAATAATTTAAAGTCTCGAAAACCGATTAAGCCGGCGGAAAAACCGCAAATTTTAGTGATTTTTTGATATCACCGCGAGAAAAACTGCTCTCCGGATTAAGCCGGTCGATTATTTGCATTCAGCGTAGAAAAATACGTCTAGATTTGTCGGTCCTAGTAGTCTACAGCCTCGACAACCGATTAAGCCGGCCGAAAAACCGCAAATTTTAGTGATTTTTTGATATCACCGAGGGAAAAATTGCTCTCCGGATTAAGCCGGTCGATTATTTGCATTCAGCGTAGAAAAATACGTCTAGATTGGTCGGTCCTAGTAGTCTACAGCCTCGACAACCGATTAAGCCGGCCGAAAAACCGCAAATTTTAGTGATTTTTTGATATCACCGTGTCTAGATTGGTCGGTCCTAGTAGTCTACAGCCTCGACAACCGATTAAGCCGGCCGAAAAACCGCAAATTTTAGTGATTTTTTGATATCACCGAGGGAAAAACTGCTCTCCGGATTAAGCCGGTCGATTATTTGCATTCAGCGTAAAAAAATACGTCTAGATTTGTCGGTCCTAGTAGTCTACAGCCTCGACAACCGATTAAGCCGGCCGAAAAACCGCTTATTTGCATTCAGCGTAAAAAAATACGTCTAGATTTGTCGGTCCTAGTAGTCTACAGCCTCGACAACCGATTAAGCCGGCCGAAAAACCGCAAATTTTAGTGATTTTTTGATATCACCGCCGGAAAAATTGCTCTCCGGATTAAGCCGGTCGATTATTTGCATTCAGCGTAGAAAAATACGTCTAGATTTGTCGGTCCTAGTAGTCTACAGCCTCGACAACCGATTAAGCCGGCCGAAAAACCGCAAATTTTAGTGATTTTTTGATATCACCGCTAAAAATACGTCTAGATTTGTCGGTCCTAGTAGTCTACAGCCTCGACAACCGATTAAGCCGGCCGAAAAACCGCAAATTTTAGTGATTTTTTGATATCACCGCGAGAAAAACTGCTCTCCGGATTAAGCCGGTCAATTATTTGCATTCAGCGTAGAAAAATACGTCTAGATTTGTCGGTCCTAATAATTTAATGTCTCGAAAACCGATTAAGCCGGCCGAAAAACCGCAAATTTTAAAACTGCTCTCCGGATTAAGCCGGTCGATTATTTGCATCCAGCGTGAAAAAATACGTCTAGATTGGTCGGTCCTAATAATTTAAAGTCTCGAAAACCAATTAAGCCGGCCGAAAAACCGCAAATTTTAGTGATTTTTTGATATCACCGCGGGAAAAATTGCTCTCCGGATTAAGCCGGTCGATTATTTGCATTCAGCGTAGAAAAATACGTCTAGATTTGTCGGTCCTAGTAGTCTACAGCCTCGACAACCGATTAAGCCGGCCGAAAAACCGCAAATTTTAGTGATTTTTTGATATCACCGCGGGAAAAACTGCTCTCCGGATTAAGCCGGTCGATTATTTGCATTCAGCGTGAAAAAATGCGTCTAGATTTGTCGGTCCTAGTAGTCTACAGCCTCGACAACCGATTAAGCCGGCCGAAAAACCGCAAATTTTAGTGATTTTTTGATATCACCGCGGGAAAAACTGCTCTCCGGATTAAGCCGGTCGATTATTTGCATTCAGCGTAGAAAAATACGTCTAGATTTGTCGGTCCTAGTAGTCTACAGCCTCGACAACCGATTAAGCCGGCCGAAAAACCGCAAATTTTAGTGATTTTTTGATATCACCGCGGGAAAAACTGCTCTCCGGATTAAGCCGGTCGATTATTTGAATTCAGCGTGAAAAAATACATCTAAATGCATTGCTCCTAATAGTCTACAGCCTCGACAACCGATTAAGCCGGCCGAAAAACCTCGGTCGATTATTTGAATTCAGCGTGAAAAAATACATCTAAATGCATTGCTCCTAATAGTCTACAGCCTCGACAACCGATTAAGCCGGCCGAAAAACCGCAAATTTTAGTGATTTTTTGATATCACCGCGAGAAAAACTACTCTCCGGATTAAGCCGGTCGATTATTTGCATTCAGCGTAGAAAAATACGTCTAGATTTGTCGGTCCTAGTAGTCTACAGCCTCGACAACCGATTAAGCCGGCCGAAAAACCGCAAATTTTAGTGATTTTTAGATATCACCGCGGGAAAAATTGCTTTACGGATTAAGCCCGTCGATTATTTGAATTCAGCGTGAAAAAATACATCTAAATTCATCGCTCCTAATAGTCTACAGCCTCGACAACCGATTAAGCCGGCCGAAAAACCGCAAATTTTAGTGATTTTTTGATATCACCGCGGGAAAAACTGCTCTCCGGATTAAGCCGGTCGATTATTTGCATTCAGCGTAGAAAAATACGTCTAGATTTGTCGGTCCTAGTAGTCTACAGCCTCGACAACCGATTAAGCCGGCCGAAAAACCGCAAATTTTAGTGATTTTTTGATATCACCGCGGGAAAAACTGCTCTCCGGATTAAGCCGGTCGATTATTTACGTTTAGCCGACCGTAATTTTTTTTTCTTAAAAATGCAATTGGATATTTACTTTCCATATTAATTTTCTATATTGTTCAGTATCGATAATTTGATTGGTCGGTCCTAATAATTTAAAGTCTCGAAAACCGATTAAGCCGGCCGAAAAACCGCGAACTTTAGCGATTTTTCAACATTACCGCGGGAAAAAATCAGTATACGGATTAAGCAGGTCGATTATTTACGTTTAGCCGACCGTAATTTTTTTTTATTAAAAATGCAATTGGATATTTACTTTCCATATTAATTTTCTATATTGTTCAGTATCGATAATTCCGAAATTTAATAACAAAGCATAAAAGTTTCAATGGTGGGGAGTACCGCTCGATAATGATGATGATGTCGAATCACGCACCAAAGTGTGTCTGCACAATTCAGTCTTCATTTTTCTTCCAACAGTTTCCACACCATCAAGTCTGGTGCAATCTTTTCATCGCGTGGTGAAAAATCTATTAGCGAAACGGAGGCTTTATTCTAGCTCACTCGAGTCCTTAATCATCGTGCAAACCGATTTTACTGGCATATCGCGAAAATTGGACATTTCAGCGCCGGCTGAAACTGCAGGGCGGTCACAGAGGGGCGTCTTGCAGCAACTCGAGATGTAAATCAATGAGTGATAAGCGTAGTTGTCGGCCAGGAATAAAGCTGAAAGGAGAAAGAGAGCGCAGAGTTTACGGGGTAAATGACAAAACGAGTATTACGGAAAGGTGGGCCTGCGGCGAATTATTTATTCACCGAGTTTAGTTAAAATAAGCAGCAAGGACCTTTTTCTTCTGGTCTCATATTTATCCGAGTGCTTTGATGTATCAATTATTTATAATTAAACCAAATTAAAAAAAAAAACGATAAAAAATTACTGGATTTGAATAATGCACTTGATAAATTAGTTATCAAGTTTCGCTTTGTCTTTGGCAAGATGAAAGTTCTTCAATTAAGAACCTGAGGAGTGAAAATCAGGAGTTGGAATTACTATTAATGTGGCAGAGTAAAGCAATAATGAAATGATGATATATATATCTAACAGTAGTGTTGCATGGCCTCACAAAGGTCACGACGATTTTCTTATGGTTGCGCGCTTCCATCGCCATACCCTCGACTTCCCACGGTAATTAAATCAATCCTCGTGGCACATGAAAGGAGCAACGAGCTTTTCACCAGACGTAAGTTCTGATATTTAATTTTTCAGTGAAAAATAACTATATATATACTTGTTTCTTCCATTTGCAGCTGTTGATGCATATGTTGATGCGGTGCAGCAAAGAAAATTCTCATCACTATATATAGGTAATTACTATTGTAATAATTCAGTAGGCTGTGTTGGGCATCAGATAGTCGAGGAAAATTTGAGTGTTTACTGCTACGGGTGCAAAGGTCATTTATCAGGATCACCATCGTCGCAATGGGCGCCAGGGGCAAGCCCAAAATCCCGTAATTATTCGGCTCGATAAATCGCGTTCGTTATTGAGATTATGCATGAGCAACTGGATGTCAGTTCTCGCCCAATATTTAATCTAATGCGAGGTTGTTTTATGTATTTTTTCCAACTGTAATAAAAAAATTAGCCCGGTTAATTCGTGTATAGGGGATTAAACTGCATATGTGCGATAGAGTCAAATAGCATAAGAGTCGGTTGGATGTGATGAAGCAATTGATTTGACGAGAGACGACAAGCATTGTCTCGTTGAGCGTTCGGGCGAAAAAAAAGCTTTTATATCCGTTTCGGGCTTCACGGAAAATTGGGCTGGGATTAGTCGAGGGGTTTCAGCAATTAAATTTCGTTAACAGACTGGTGTGGCAGGTCTCGCGCGATTTGAAATCGATATACTCGTGCACCAGAGAGATTTACCGAACGTTGCACGATTGTTACATTTTTTTTTAATCGTTAAAAAAGACCAGTTGGATTTTATTTTCTCCTCAAACTAACCCATCACCACCAATTTGCTTCTTTTATCAAGTTTCGCGCGAAAAAGTATAAAAGGGAATAGACGTATTGAGGAGGAGATGGACGCCGCATGTTCACTGGCCTGATGGTATAGTCTGGCGAAGCTAAAAACTCTTTTTGAAAGCGCGATATCCAAGCGACTTGAAGCGTTAATCTGCGCGACAAAGGGTTTCCTGCCTCGTTCAAATGAAAATCGATTTTTCCTTTTCGGCGCCATCATTCGACTCGTGCGCGGTCGAGCGATAACCCACGGTTTTTTTTTTCAATTTTATTTTTTCTTGGCACACCTTTATGTGTAGAATAATGGAAACTAATATACATACATACATATACACGCGACGGCGCTGATTATGCAGACAAGCGATGGAAGCAGTTGGGTCCGAGAGGGAGACAAGTTAGTTTGGTGCCAGCGAGTTACAAACTTGTACACAAGCCACCCGTTGCCTTGCGATAAATTGTTTTCACGTGTCGAGCGTGTTGAAAGCCTTTTTCTTTTCTATATATATGTATATTGTATACATATATACATATAGATATACTAGGGTGGCCCAAAAAACCGACTATTTTTATTTTTCGGGTCTCATATCCAAAAAACATGGTTTATTATATTCGAAGAATCAGCTAAAAAAAATTGGGCCAATACAAGCATTTTTAGAGGTCGCTCACAAGTTTTAAAATCTTCAAAAAAAGGTGAAAATGAGAAAATTGTTTTTTCCTGTCTATATAGGTATATTTTTTTACATGCAATATAATTAAATTCTACAAAGTTTCAGCTTAAAATATTAATTTTAGGGATTACCGATGAATTAAAAAAATTTTTAACTAAAACAAGAAAATTGTTTAGTATCTCATTATTATTATTTTTGCAGATTGAAAAATGCGTGAGCGACCTAAAAAAGTGCTTGTATCGAGCTGAATTTTTTAGATAGCTAATAAATACATAAATCCATTTTCAGAGTGCTGAAACTATATCCACAGTGAGCGCGCGCTATATATGTATTGATGTTGCTATAATCGATTTGAGCCTCATTGTCGTCATGGTGCCATTGAAATTTTGTGTCGCCTGTGGTTGCTGGAATTTCACGAGATCGAGTTTGCTCGGCGGAGAGAAAGAGATGATGGCATTGCGGTATTGGGAGCAAAGATTATCGCATTTGATTCAATTTCAAATTCAAAGGATAATTTATGGGCACACACGACGAGCAAGTATTCTGAATTGAAAACTGGAGATATATATAGAACGTAATAATATTAAATTTCCGACTGTAATATACACTCTGGGTGTTATTTTCGGCCACGAATCAAGGTGACGGGGGAGGAATTCTTGCGACCCAGCTCGCTTGACGCAAAGTCGTTGCAATTAACACGAACGTTTAATTAAGCATCCCTCTACGTGCTTGTAGACGCTGTTATTCTCACATACCTGGGCCCCAAGACGTGATATATCGCCGGTACTAACAATTATTCGCGCGCGCGAGCGCGACTCCCTCTAGAAAGTCCATCTTCAGCGTCGTGTATAGTGTATACAAGTAAGCCACCGACGACCAATTCCATAGACCCGCCTTGAGCGCGCTTCTTGTGCTATGCCCTCGCTGGATTAATGCTCTTCTTCTAACGCTTGTTTATATACTATACTCCTAAAGCGGCTTTTGATTGATTATAGTAGAAAATACTGTATACTCTCTCTCGCCTCTATTATTATTGATAACGATAAATTTTTGGGCAGATTTGTTTTAGGCGTGTGGTTGCAGAGGGCATCGATTCGTTCCTCGTAATCGGTCAGTAAATTTCCGCACGCCGTTGCAGTGTGCGCAGTGGTAAAAGACTAGAGTATAAATTCGAACGTCTTGGCGCATTCTCATCGTTTCTTACACAGATATAAATCTATCGCTCGTAAATAAAGCGGAAAAGAGAAAAGCTGCACGCATGTTATGGAAAACTTGCACAAGATGCTATAGCAAGCCTGCAGATAAGACCTTGCACGCTACTATATATATTATTATTCTAAAAGTGCATTTTTCTCTATAATACATTGTCAAGTATTTTTTTTTTATATATTTAAATACGACTTATCGTGTTTTTTCCCGTTTTTTCCACCGAAAAATGGCCTTTGCGCTACTCTCTTTTGTTTCATTGGCAAAAGAGCAAAACAAACGAGTCGTTTGAAAACAGAAACGATTGCCTTTTACGAGGAATACGCGAGGAGAATATATACTCGACTTTTACACAACTATATATATACATATATTTTGCGATCTGATGCAGCATAATATATTTCTCGTCGCGGCATTTTCACAGTCAGGTTTCATTACGCGCTCCCGTCCCTCTCTCGCGTTGGTTCCACCAGATCTCGCGTTTTACTGCCCTGTTAAATTGCTTGATGTCCGCCTCAGCTATTTGCTGGTGCATTCGCGTTTCGATTTTCGACAGTCAAACACACAACATTTGATGAGCTTCGATATTTGTCGCGTTCAGATATAGGTATGTATCTTGCGAGGATAATTTCGCGCTTGTATATATCAAGACCGCGTCTCATAATAAAGGTATAGCTCAGCACTACTCTGTTGGACGCGGCCTTTATATAAGCTACTTTAATCTATCGTGCAAGCGAATACGAAATGAGTGTATAAATTTATACGAGCTATGCCGCCGCTGCCACGTTATCAAGTGCAGCCTTCGGTCGATCATAATTCTGCGTTGCTTGTATGCATATATATGTGTATCCGCGCGTCTTTCATCAGTCCCCCTTTAGGTACGTCCCCGTAGAGGAGGTTACTTTATAGTATCTTCAATCGTTCAACATTCTCGCCGATGCATTATTCCCAAGAGTAGTGTTGATGCGCAGGGTAAACTTTCTCTCTGATGTACCTATATAGGATCTTATCGAATTGTACAAATTGAAATTCATATTAGGAGCGCCTTAACGGCTTGTCATGACGACGAAGCGATCTTCTATAAATTTTTCATCTATCGAAAAAATATGTTAGGGTGGGCCAAAAAACGACTATTTTTGTGTTTCGTGTCTCGTATCAACAAATAAATAGTTTATCATGCTTTAAAAGTCTTCTAAAAATTCAGTCTAATCTTAATATTATTATGAGGAGGTTGTTTGAAAACTTTTAAAAATCATAGGTAACCTCTAAAATTATAATAGCTTAAACTGAAATTTTGTAGAATTTATTGTCGTAATTTGTGAACGACTTTTAAAAAATGATTGTATCAGGCTAAATTTTTTCGAGGGTTCTTAAAACATGGTAAAATATCTTTTTTTTTTTTTGTTTTTCGATACGAGACCTGAAAAATAAAAATAGCCAGTTTTTTTTTGAGCCACCCTAATATATACGTATACCTTTACTGATTTTAATTTTTGTTTTGTTTTTGAGCTTAAATGTGAACAATAAATAATCCAGCCAGAGTGGGTTGCGGTTCGCCTCGAGGAGTGCTCACGAAAAAACTTGTGCGGAAAAGCAACAACCACGTCTCACGTCGATCGTATAATAAATAGCAATGGATTCCGCTTGGGGTTGGAACACTCTGCTCCTCTTCCTCGCTTTCGCCTCATCGCTTCAATAATATAAATAACGTGCAGAGAGGGTCGTGATCGTAAAATTGAATTATGTTTTACGCCTGAATCGTCTTGTCATATAAGCGACCACGTATACTATGCCCACGCGGATTTCCTCATGTTTTACAGCATATGCCTCATTGGCAATTGACGGCCAAATTATAGATGTAAATATCACAATCCCTCATATACCGATATTTTTCATTTTTACAGCCTTATTTGTGTTTTGATTTTCCACCAGCGTTTCTACATATGATGTATACACTTCTTCGATTTAATTGTACATATATAGCTGATGGCAGTCGTGTGAAATGTAAAGCAAGGGATAAGGCGACTCATCCAAAGGTATACATACAGACTTTTGTGAAAACAGCCAATCCATTATTCATATCGTTGCAAGGCGCTTTTCCGGATTTTTTCCTCTTGTGCCAACTTTTCACATAAGTGTATTAATCGTATTACCTTTTTGACATGTCGAGCATCATGAAATGCAATTAACGTTTGACATTATTAAATTTATCGTAAGAGAAAATGTCGTTGGTGTAGAGTGCTGCAATGATGAACCTCGTCTGCGCCTGGATTATCTTTCACTGCCAGCCATCAGCATATTATCATATACATATTTGTCTACCATATGCTATACTGTCAACTGACAGTAAAATTAATTTAATTCCCTTAAATTACAGCCGCGGTAAATTCAGTATATAGTCAATCAAGATTTGTTTCAGAATAATGCTTGAAAGGTGATGAAAAGCAAAAATGTATCGTTTCAACGAAACTCGAGAGTGGTGGCTGATGTTGCAATGCTTTTTAGTTTGTTGCCAAAAGTTATAACGGCAAAAGTTTCAGTTCAGATACTGTGCTTTCATCAAATACTTGGCTCTCACACTTGCAAAAGTTTATAACCGAAAGTGGGCTCTAAAGACGACTTTGCAATTGCCAAGGGTAAAAAAAAAATTGAGCGGAAAGGCACGAGAGAGCATCAGGCAAACACATATCAATATCATGTGTGACATGATTTTAAATATAATTGTATCGACATTGTATGTGTCATATCAAAATGGACAATCATTGAAAAATTTATTAATTATTATTCTTTTATTCATTTTTTTTTTATTCAGCTGTATACTAAAATATATAGCTAAAACACACTCAATCCGCACTTCACGAGCATTACGTGTCGTGAATGTCGTGCGACTCGGGTGTTGAAACGTTGACTCATTGAAATGGAGAGTCTGCAATTCACGCGTATATTCACAAACTAAAAAATAAATTTTTCTCACAATATTTTGTCATTTCCGCTCGACGCCGGACGCCGAGTAATAGGGTAAACTTCCTTCCCCCGGCGCATCACCCCCATCTTCAATGGAATATCCCGCAAAATTATTATAGGCTTAATCTGATAACGTTGCGTCGCCATTTTCGCGTCATCGTATAATTTTTTTTTTTTCGCTGTCTACTCATCGTGTTCCTGACTCTTCACGTCGCCGTGAGACAGCAGCGTCTTGCGAAACAAATTTTCCAGAGTTACTCGAGGATCCACTTATCGTAGTAGGTACCTCTTTCGTTTTCTCTCCGACGTTTTTTTTTTCTTTTTTCTTTTTTTTTTTACCGCGTACGAGCTGCCACTCTTTATCACAATCCTCTCGAGACTATGAGCGACACGGTTGCGCACAAAACGCCGTCCAATACACGTGTAGACGCATATATGTATAGGGCGATGCACTTGAGCGAATTTAATTCAAACAATGTCTCTTGTCCGGTTTCTACAATTATGTAAAAACTATGCAAATATAAATTCTAGAGAAAAAGTATACATTTCTCTGATGCGCTGCTGCCTCCTTTGGAGATGCAAAGCAACGGACGAGCAACAGAGAATAGATGCGACGCATATATGAGTTTAAAACTTTTTTTAAAAAAGTATATATACCTAGTGAATGCATATATAAGAATCAATATTTCATGGAATTTCAGTTTATATGTATAATATTATAATATATATATTTGATCTTTTTCAAGTTGCTCTCCTTTATATACTCTGTCTATGCATCAGCTATTTTCTCATTCTCAAGTGTGCTCGAACGTAGCTCCTGAAGAATGCAATCATTGAGGTATTTGGATAGAATTGAGTAAGCTTCTGGAATATGAAAGAAATGGCAAAATATTTCGAGAGTCTTTTATTATATACGCTAGAATTTTTTGCGCGTGAATGTAAACTCGAGACTAACGGGGACACTGGTAATTAGATCTTGAAGTGGTCGCGCTTAAAAGTCGTTTGAGAGCCCTAAATGTCATCTACATATTCATGTCTACATAACCGCTCGGCTTTTTCCCAGTCTCGTCGACGAGCGTCCTTGAACAGTCTTTGCAAGCTGTATAGCGATTGTCACCATCTCACTCTATGCCTTTTGCCGCGCCAAATACCTACATCTCGTCTTTCTTTATTTTTTTTTTTTTTTATAATTTACGGGAAATGTCAGGTAGAATTTATATGCTCTTGAAGCTTTTTATAACTTGTAGGAGTCGATTTAAATACTTTTTTAAGATTTATATTCGGCAGAAAAAAAAAAAAAAAAAAAACTAAACACGTGAGCAATTTTATCACTATCAATCTTTTTATTCACTCTTGCGTCCTTGAAATATATTTACGTTTCTTGTAATTTCCCCGTAGATACAGAAGAGCGTCAAAGGGAAATAAATCAGCGGAGAAAAAGTGAATTGCTTTATTTGAGTAGTGGAAAATTTTTGCTCGAGCAGAATGATTGGCAGAAAAATCAAGAGAGAAATTGAGGAAGGAATAAAAGTCAGTCTTTCAGTAAAAGGTCCCCAGGAGACTACTCCCTATAACCATTTTATTTTGTGAGGGGTGAATCTAAAGACGCATCCCTCGACGTCCGGAAAATCCTCAAATGACCCACAAAAAGCCCCATTGAAATACTTTTTTTTCGCTGCTAATCTGGGTGTTTGATAATTTTTTTCCGAGGATATGAACTTTTGGCGATAATAATGCTGCTGGCAGTCGAATCTGCATTGGTAATGACGGACGTGAAAGGTGACCCTGTATATGTCTGACCTCGTCGGGGATGAGGACATTGGCCATCTATTAACTCGCAGGACTGTGCCCTCGCGTATACGAAACTGTCGAGTATTCCGCCACCCCTAACGAGCACCAACCACCAGCGCTGCCTCTGGCATCGTGTTCTGGTCTGTAGTCGTGCACTCATCCCTTTCGTTTGCCATTTCGGACCCTCATGCAGTCTCATCATCGTCGCTTGGAAGGCCATGAAAGTAGTCGCGCGCGTTCATGCCTCGTCAGAATAATACAGTAGCGCATTTGACACGGCAAATTGGTTTATGTAGTCAACTTGGCATATATACAGCTTTTAGCCGAAAACATCGTCATTTATTTATAAATATATTGTCATGAACAAATTGACAAAATGTTGAATTAATCGTATAGCACCATATAAAAAGTTATATTGGCCGAGTGCGATAAAAGTGAGGCAATATTGTCCCAGGCAGTCTCGCGTTTTCTGTTCGTTCTACCGCCGAGTTCTCACGACTTTAACGATCACCCTCTGCAAACGACAAACTGTCTGTACATGCAATTACATCGTCGAGACAGATTCTATATATATAAATTTTATATCACAGCGGCAAGTATAGCGCGCGGATAATGATGACATCGAACGTGACGTTTCGCTTGGACATTTTTTTTTTTTCAACTTTTTTATATATAATCTACAATATATAGAGCATAAATTAGAGAGAATTGGCAGGATATGTGCTCTGATGGCATCAAGTTGCGCTTCAACGCTTCAAAGTACTTTATACGAAATGCTTGCAGAAACGACCTGTGAATGATTAATGTTTGAAACAGCTTTCCGTATATGGAGCTCTTTCAGTGCGCAATACTTAAAGAACGATTTAAGACGTGTTCTATATATATCTATCGTTCACGTTCAACAAACTTGATGGATTTCTTGCGCACTGGATTATTTCGATTTTGTCATTTAATGTGCGGTGGTATCATCAAGTAATTATACTTGTTACTCGCAATTTTCAAGAGTATAATAATTAATACGATAACAAATTTTAATCTTCTAGAGAGAAATGTCGAAACAAATTTTCCAACGGCAAATTAAATCACAACGATAAAATTAGATTATAGTCTATATCGCGTTACAGTCGACTTTAATTAATTAAATCAATTAATTATATGTATAGTATATATATAGCTATACATTATCAGCTAAATTAAAATTCTTTGTATTTAAGAGTTTGATCAATATCTTTCTTAGCTCGAATATGCTTATTATGTGTATAAAAAGATGACGCAGAGGAACACGGTGAGATGGGCGTTGAAATTGTAAACTAATCGAAGCGTTCGATTAATAACAATTATCTGATGTATGTATAAGCCGCGTCGTGGAGGGCAGGCATCAATCGATTTTCCCGCAACGCTCACTCACCGTTCGGCGCAACTCGGCTACCCTCGGGCGCGCTTATCGGCCAAAAAGTGGGGCGTGCAAGCTAGGCCAACGAACGCCGGTGATTCGACGCTTGGCGTTCGACAATTTCGGACGCTTGTAGACACGACCTTTGTCTTGTAAATCGTCTAAACGCGTGCCAGTGCTGAAACACTTTTTTACGGTGAAATTTACTTGCAGTGCAGTGAACATCGAGCAAAGCTCGTGCCATTTGGTTATTTGTGTATTATCTTTGAAATGAGTGAAAAGGATATATGTAGGTATTACACAGACAGTTAATAATTTTATTTAATGATTTTTTCATTCGTTATTTGGTCAGTCGTATGTACATAAATAGTGCAGAGTGAGAGGAAACAATTTGATTGATATAAAATTTTAGATTGCGACAGTCAAAAGTGATTTTTGTTTATTATTGCTGTTAGGTGATGCATCTATATATATATTATATAAAAATTGATCCTGTGGAATCGTATTACGCGTAAGTATGATTTTTTTTGCAAGCACAATATTCGAATACTTTAATAATGTATAAATATATTTTTTTCATCCCTCTGAGGGGTTTAGTTTGCAGATTGGGATTAACATTCTCTGGTTTCATAAATGTATTTTAGGTAAAAAAAGGAATATCTAGTAAATATATAGAAACATGCGTTTTTTATATCCAGTTCGTTAGCTTAATCTGCAATTGTGAGCAGCATATATATATCGTATATAGGACGACGAATGAAATGACGATGGAATGGAAGAATTTATCAAATTTATCCTCATATTTCTTTTTATTCCATCTCTTTCAAAAGAAAATTGAAATTTATAAATTTTCGTTGTTTTCATTGAAAAAATTTATAAAACAAAAAATATATTTTAATAATAAAAAATATAATAAAATTATAAAAATATGTATCTAATTTACATGATTTATATATTTTTATTGTATAATTTTTGGCTAAAATATTTATAAAAAAATATCAATATATATTAATTTAATGTATTGTTTATTTCCAAATGCATGGGTGAATACAGAAAATAAAAAATATAAAAAATACAAAAAATAATATATGAAAAATTTATGAAATGTAATGCTCAGGAACAATTTTACTAGTTAACACTCATGAAGCAATCAAATATTTATATTTTTTCTATATTCCATTTTACGTATTAAATATACCTATCGGTATATTTATAAATTTAAACGAGTTTTATATATAATTTATATAATTTTTATGCATGTTTTTTATAATTATTTCGGCCCAAAGTTATATAATAAAAAACTACATTTTATATATATATTTTTTATTAATAAAATATATCCAATTTTTAAAATAAATTTCTCTTGGGAGTGACTTCCAAAAATTGGTATGATTAAATTACATCATCAGCCTGTCTGTCTGTCTGTCAAATAATATAATATATTTTAGTGAATTTACACTTGGGATATTGAAGGTACGGTGATTTATCGATGAAATTCAAGATAAAAATGCAAATGGTACGAGCGGCGTGATTGGAAGAATACTTGGAAGCTTGCAGAGTGCCAAAAGGTCGTTCCGAAAGAGTTACTTCTGACGCTAATACCAGCTGTAATATCTTGGGCGAATGTAGCCCGCACCGGCGGTTTTGCAATATACTTTGCTCCCACTCGCTCCATGCAATCCCGTCGGAAACACTGAAGCGAGTAGTGCAGCCGTTTCTTTAGTCAGCCTTATATCCAACTCCAAATACACGTTGGCTTTTATTGTTGTTGCGAAGAAGAAAATCTGTCACTTGAGTGTTGTTTAAACTTTTCTACCTATGTATAAGATTTAATCGCGGCCGCAAGGTGATGCATTTATAGGTGACAAAGACTTATATGAGCTGCTATATAACACACACGCCCTTTTTGGCATTGACAAGGCGCGCGCCAGAGAGACCGGCAAAGTAGGGTGCAGAACAAGGCCGAGTCTTGAGGACCCCCGGGGCATATTAAAATTAATTAACTCCTCTTTGACTGAGGGCGCGAATGGTGGAATTAATTAGTTGAATATATTTCCCTTGCGTCATTGAAATATGTCTGCTGTTGAACTGCGCCGCGCGCGTCAAATTGAACTGGGCCAACGATTCGAATAAAAAGATATATACGTCTTATCTTATTATATATAATATACGTAATCATCGTCACGTTAAATTTCCATGGAAAATCCTGATGTCAAGCAGTGTGTTGAGGAAACTCGTGTTGACTCATTGTATATATAATGTGTTTTGGCGTAAAGTTTTAAACAGGAACTCGGGCGGGCATGCGACAAGTTAATTAAAAAGCGTTGTCAGCATAAAGAAAAACTTTTTCATTTTACTAGAAATTATGCATCTTCCTCATTTTTATTTTTATTATTATATTTTTACTTGTATATATATTTGTAGATGTATCGTTAGCAATTGGCAACGGTATATTCCGGGTGATGGGTTGAAAGAGCAGTCTCGCTAACAGTTGATGTTTAAGTTGCAAGGGCTTATTTGCATCCTGGCTGTGTATAGGTACACATCACCCGCAATGAGAACGCTCGTTTCGATGAGTGTACAACAAACTATATACAGGATATATATAAACACACAAATTGACAACTGGGTTAGGCAAATACTGTTCAAGTGTAACGAGCAAAAGCAGGTGTGTCTCGATCCTCATTCGCACGCGTGGTTGCCTCTGCACCCTCATGCCTCATTTCTCGGACCAATGCAAGCTCAAAATTGCCATCAGGTTTATCCATGCATGCAGGCTCCTGTAATTATCGCAACGTCAATAATAATTTTATCGTTATACCAATCGCCGAATCAAATGAAATATGATTTTTTCAAAACATTGTTGTGTTTAGTATTATTAGTGATGGCGCAATCACAGCGATTCACTCGAGTGAATTTCTGATTAGCTTTTAGATCGCATTTGCATGCATGTATGAATGCCCCCGGAGAGTTTTGTTCTTCTTTAAACTATTATATTCTCTTCGCCTCGACTAGCTAAAGTGAGAGATATTATAGAGGGGAAACTCATTCTCGTAGCAGTTGTGAATGCAAATGTTTCAATGTTACTCACAAGCTTTTTTTTCCTTCTTTTTTACTCATTCACAACGAGTTGCGATGGGTACAAACGTGTAGAGTAGAGGGTAGATGAGAATTCTTGGAAATAACTAAAGGATTTTTTTTTCCAACACGAGACTAATCGGCTGCGAAAATCGAGGGCACGCATTTGCATTTTAAATTACAGTGGGAATAGACACTCGTGAAATTTTCATTCGACTTTCGCTGCATCTGTTTGTCTTTTTATCTTGTTTGAAAAACAAATTTTTGTAGAATTACTCTGCGAGGGTTTGAAAGAAAAAATATTATTGGTGGATTTTCGTTTTTATTCGGTGCATTAATTATCAGTTTTTCATTTTCTTTAGGCTTCTTTGGCCAACTGTAACAAATTTCTCCTCTCACGAGACCAAAGAGTCAACTTTTTAATTAAATCTCAGCTTTCGATTTCAATTTATCCGTCCGTCCGTCCGTCCGTTCGTCCGTTCAACCATGTGTGTGTGTGTGTGTAGTCTATATATACATTAACTCGTTAGTAATTTTTCTGGAAGAATCCCCGTTGCGTGTCTTATTCATCAAGATTGTAATTGCCAACGTAATTGAAAATACTGGACAAGATTCTTCAAGTGTCTGCAAGTAGATAATTGCGCATGAAAGTGTCTGAACGTTGAATTGACGATGGGATTACATAGAATCGGTGCATCAGACAGGATGTGCGAGTGGCGTGATGCGACATTAGAGCCGGATAGGGAGTAATAATTATGCATGCGGTGAAACTGTTACCACGAATCATACTACAAACGAATTTCCGGAGTGCGAGGAACAATTCACCTGGCCTTGAATATATATGCATGCAACAGCAGCAGTTACAACAGCGACTTGCCAGGTGACAAATTACTGTGCCACCGCTGGCTTTACACCGCTACCCAATTTACAGTTTCCGTCGGAAAAACTCGACGAGACAGGCTGATTTTGACTGTCGCACTGGCTTCTGCGGACGAATTTACCTGAGAGACTTGAGTTGGTCCATTGTAGTCTGGCGTTTGGCTGTCCGCTAAATTATTCAATTTATTCTCGTAGCCGAGTGCGAGACGACTGGCTCCAGGGACGCCTCAGTTTGCCCTGCGCGCAAATTCAATATCCCGAGACGAGAGTTATATTTTTCGAGAGGGAATTTTCCTCTTATTTCGACAATCATTCCTATACTGTGCAACACAAATATCATATTATTATTCTTATTATTATTATTATCATGTTATGATTGAGCTCCAAAGGCGTTTTTACGATTTATTACTTTTTATCTTAATTTATATGCAGATTTCAAAATTTGTTAGCGACCTTTAAAAATGTTTGTATCAGTCCAATTTTTTTCGAAGGTCCTTAGAACATGATAAACCATGTTTTTTTTTTTTATACGAGACCGGAAAAATACAAATAGTCGGGTTTTTTCCCACTCTGAATGTCTGACGAGCACGAAGACCGTGCATGCATAGATTGCCGTGATCTGAGGATCAATGCCCAAGCAAGCACGTTAATCAGGACGCGGTGCTCTCAACAATTCCAAGCCTCAACACACAATTCTCGGTGCTGCTGTGCGCGGACGGATTGTGATTGGGGATGCAATGGAGGATAGAACGGCGCTCAGGGTAATACTCTACTCACAGCACTGCGGCGATACCCGAAGGAGATGATGACGGCCCAACTGTTTGCTCTCTTGTTCTCTGCCTCATTCCAATTACCCTGTGCTGCGAAATTACCACGCACTGCTGGCCGTGGCCGCGTGTGCGCGACGTTTATAGGCACTGACGTTGTGCACGTGGCATTAGAGCAGGAGTATAGTAGTGCAGGAAAACGGTTCTCTGGCATACACCAAGCTGTATCAAGTGTATGTCAATCCTCTGTGTGTTTGTTTCAATCTAGGGCAGCTGTCATTTTACCATAAATTTCACACTGTTTCGATTACGCTTGCTAATAAATTTATTGTTCATCAGGATGATAATCAATTTTTCAATTTTTCGCAGTTGTTATAGATATATACATTTAGTGATGTCGTACTGTAGTAGAGATCTGAAATCCCCCACTGGATTTGTGGATCAAACTTGCTTCGAAAGAGAAAATCTATACAATCCCTTGGCTAACTCTGTAACAATTGCAACTCTCGTCTTTCACTCGACTCGAATTCCCGAGTTATTGGTATCTATGACACAATGCTCTTAATCTTTCAAAATATCCATTGTTTTTTTACGATGAAAAACTCGTATTTCGCCTTTGATTCATATGGTATACTTATAATTTGATGGCAGATTTTGAAATGACCATGGTCATTTTGTGCTACTTCCTGTCTGATGGTGAGGAAAAGACTGTCTGCAGGTTTTTTTTCATTATATTGGACCCGACGAGTAGTCTGCGACGACGTTATGACTCGGACTTTACCAGCTAAAGACCTCTCTCGTAGAGCAGGCATTGTTAAGTTTGCGAGGCGGAAGGCTTAAAAATTCTAGTGGCTTTCCGAGCTACCGGTATTCTTTCCCTGCTGTGGAGGGTGATGGTAAGAGTTGGGAAAAAAAATGATGTGAAGAAAAAACAAGCCGTGGAGGAGCAGTCAAGGAGGCAGAATTCATCCACCTTTCTGCAGACTTAAGGACCGACGTTAAATTTCCTTGCTCGTGCTCAAGGGCCGTGCTCGCGTGTGACAGACATCCCTTATAGCCTGGAAAAATGAAAATCAACAATAGGAGAAATGACAAATTATTTTTCAATTAGTTACACAATGTAGAGAATGATTATTAACTATTATTTAACGTAGTATATCGTTTAAATTCATACGTACGAAATAATAAGTATAAAATTAAAAAAAAAGAGCCTGTTACTTTCGACACCGTAAAACAGTAATTATTTTATTCCAACTTTATTAAAATTTAATATATATCGAAATATATTATTATTTACTGATTTTTAAGCGTCACTGTTTCAACTGGCACTGTCTTTCAATTGCGTCCAGTCTCCCCTACGCGTGTCAATACAGACTCGGAGCCAGTTTCTGTATGACAAGAGCATCACTGGTTAGCCGCAAATGCAGCTAATCACGCGGTTAGTGTCCAACGATTGCGCACTTTGGCTGAATAACACACCATATGTTCCGCTGTTTGACTAGCTACGACGTCGAGTGTCTGACACAGAGAGGACATCAGGTGGACATCAAGTGACAAAGAAATATGTATTTTCTCGCATCATTCCAATAGAATTATTTTTCACGATGAGCACTTGTACTACTAAACCTCATCCAGCTGATCTTGCCACCTGGACTCTTGTTTGACAATAAGCCTTCTATAATACTTGCAAATATATTCTGCAACCCTATACTCCGTACTGTTTCCTCTGTGCATCGTCAGATGACAAGCGACAGCGACTCACTGACAACTTGTGTGTGTATTATTCTGGCAAACATTCAAGCCGAATGCGTGCTTAAAAGTGTCGAGGACGGAGTGTTATCTGGAGAACCAGTTGAGAATGGCATGGCGGAAAGAGGTTTTCATACTCTGGCACACAGCCCACAAAGACAAGGGATGATCCTGGTCGTTTGTGAAAACAGTCAAAGAAAACAGACTTTCGCAAAAGTTGTGCGAAATCGATCAAGCAATTTTATACACACATTTAAATACAAGTTGAGAAAAAGTTTTTTTTTTTTAATTATCAAAGGTCTATCCATCATCAACAATAGTCGTAATTTAATTCCGTTTTTACTCGCCACAAACTCACGATGTATAAGCAGCGGTGCATGCAATTCTGTAAGTACCTTCGAGTTATCTACAACTTTCCACTTAAACTCACAACAATCCGTAAGCAAACAATTAAGCTGTGCACTTGCAAAACTTTGGTCGTTGAGCATGGTTGGCTAGCCTGCGAGTAGTAGAGTCGTCGTCGCGACACATTCGTGTTCAAAGTGGACGCGAGCAAAAAAATTTTTTCGAAAAAAACTAGATATTGTTTCCTTAATTATTCCTTAATTGTGTATTCGTGTGTGCTTATAACAGTAACGAGAGAAATTTTTACTCTTAAAATTGCGTATAGTCCAGTGCGATGATGCATCGCCAGAATCTCGACCATTCCGGCAATGTAGTTCAAGTATTTCACTCTACATTCTGCGCGCGTAAATGTTTCTCGAGGAGTATGAGAATTACATACAGATACTCACTCGCATGGTAGACATTCTAGTCGCTGATCTGTCGGCCACCCCGCTCCGATAAATTTTCGTTGGACCTCTGTGATGGAGCTGTTTTGTAATTTGATGGAGTCTTTGGAGGAAAAATATTTTGCTAGAAGCTGTGTGCTGAGAACCGCAAACTATAGCTCAAGTTCCTTAGAGCTTGAAAAAGACAAAAAGAGAAAGATTGGCCTCAAACACAATGGAGCTGCGATTGCGTCTCTATTATCGTGCAGTGGACTGACTCGGGTGTATGTGTGTCTGAGAAGAAAAAGCGGAAGCAACAACCACTGTGAGTGCACATTTTAATCGTAATCTAATTGCAAGTCCTTTAACAAGATTCTCTTTGGGATTTTTGTCTATAATATAGTCGGTATACAATGTTGATGACTTGCTCTGATGTCTTTTGTGAATAAGCCTGTAAACATCAAAGCTCAAAATCGTATATATTAATTGTATATCTTGTGTATGATGGGTTATAATTTTTTATGCTCTTCAATAACCATAATATTTTATACAGGATATTTGTAGTTGATGAAAATGTCAGCTGGTTATAAAATTTTGATATTTTTCTTCATTTTATTATTTTTTACACTTGGATATTTAGTAGAGCATCCGACACTGCCTTGTCCTCTTGATCATGAGAGCGAGTGTAAGGATAGTTGTCGTTTGGAATACTAAATTTCACTGGTTAGGATATATTCTGGGAAATATTCGTGCCAACTCGGAATTTGTGGTAGGGGCTTTGCCCGAGTGTGCATTACGTGTCCAGGATAAAGATCGGTATGTGTAGCATTAAAAAAATCGAGCATTTACTCCCTCTCAGAACAAATCCCCTTTTGTGTTTGCCCAGATTTGTCGGTAAATTCGTGATCAATTTCTGCCCCATTGATTGAACGATACTGCCTTGGAATACAATTTTTTTTTCCTTCGACTCGAGTGAAAATAAAGAAAGCGATGAAATGAAAATCAGGACGATATAATCGTTGGCAGAGAATGTGGTGACTTTTAATCTATCGCGCGAGTGAACTGATGTCAGCTGGTACATCTCGAATATATTTTAATATCCAGGATAAAATGGGTGTTGGCTTTGTCCACTGAAGTAAAATTTAAATTTCTTCACTTCTCCGTCGTGTTAGATGTCAGTTTATTGAATTTCCTCCATCAGTTTTGTAAAAATATTTTCTCTACAGAGTTTGTGTAGTATAAATCTATAAAAAATCATAATAATAAGTATTAAAAGCTCACCAATGGCTATATAAAGTGATTGCTTGCAGATTATCTCAAGTATAAGCTTCCCTTCAGTTTGATATTATATTAAAAGTCACGTTAAATACTCGATTGAATCTCTTCTTTACATATATATATTCTAAAACTATTATTCTTTGTTATATTAAAATGCAATCATGATGATCTCTCGTGTCATATATATGCAAAGTAATTTGTTACAAGAGTTTGCGTGTTGAAACTATACCAAACGGCCAAGCAGCAATAAATGCAACCGGCTTTTTATCGCATTTATAAAGCTGAAATAAATCATCTCATAACCTCAGCAATTATGTTGAACAACTCTCTCTCTATAGTATATGCACTGTTCTCAGAAAAAAAAAAAAAATTCTCTGTAAAACCCAACACTTTGAGGGACTTTTAGAAACCCTTTGTTTTTATACACTGAGTATACAACCTCAGTTTTTTTAAGTAAATTATTCTACAATTATACAAACGGAATAATAAATTAACACGAGTATACTATATAGATATATCTCGAGGAAAAAAAAAAATAAAACAGTTGAACGTAACAAAATAAAAATAAAATTCTGACACATAACGAAAATTCTTTAAGTAAAATCGACAAATTAATTAAATTCCAAGTCAATTTTCATCAAAGTTTAAGGACAGGGAAAACGTGATAATGTCAAAGACAAAGGGTAAGACTGCGCAAAGAGCAAACAGAGGCAAGAAGACTGGAAATTCACGGAAAGACGTGAATGTCAAACCCTTGAAAATAGCAGCTTTAATTTTCTCAGCAATTCAGGATTTAAAAGAGACCAGAGGTACAACACCAAGTAAAATAACGGGATACATAAGTTTCGCATCAAACCTGCCCGAGAGTCGTCTGAAAAAGCAGGTGAATCTCGTTAAAAATCACTTTGTCTTGATTTCGTATCTATATACGGATTTTTTCCTTTTTATCTGTTTGAATAATCTAGGTTAAGTCGGTCCTAAAACGTGGAGTAGAGTACGGTATACTGCGTAGATTCCGTGGTCACTATTTCCTCCCTACAACCGATGAACTCGATCGGGCTAATCGGGTAGCAGGCAGGTTTGCCCGGCTTCCAACTCCGGTACCATCGCGCTTCAAAAAGAGTATGGATACAAGTAGATCATGCAAAGCCATGTTTCCAATGATCAAGAGGGTTTTGCGACGTTCACAATCGTTGCCTGTCTCACCTGTCAAAAGTTTTGAAGAAACGCCTGCGGAAAGTGACGTTGAATAATAAAAAAAAAAAAATAAAAATTATTGCGATAAATGAACTAAAATCATGGTAATAATTATTTGAACCGTGATGGCATGTGTATGGGGTATATATGGAGAAGCATACTGGCTTATATGCATTGAAAATGGTAATTGGAAAAGCCAGTTGACACAGTTGTGCCCTCCAATATCCGGATGGTTGGCACACAGAGAGTGGGTTGACAATAGTACGCGAACGTCCAACATCTATTTCATCCCCTCTTGGTTTCCTCTCCATCTATATGGATCAAGAGAGAGGTGTAATGCTCACCCAGCGTGATCGTCCCATGTGAAATCTCGGAAATCAAGGCTTATAGCACGGCCAACTCGAGCGATAAACTTCTAAACAATGAGCTATTAGCAGCATGTCCGCAGCTTTGTTAGCTGCTAGAGTGGTGATTCTAGTAATTGCAAACAAACCTGCTGGCTGCTGTTTGATCCACCCGATGCCTCTTGCATGTTTATATCTGCTTGTATATTTTATGGTGACGAAAAAAAAAAATCGACTATTTTTTGTTTTTCGTGTTTTGTATCGAAAAATAATTGTTTATTATATTTTAAAAGCTCTCTTAAAAATTCAGCTCGATACAAGCATTTTTAAAGGTCGCTCACGAATTTTTAAATCTGTAAAAATCGTCGAAATGTGATTGTAAATAATTTTTTTTTTTTTTTGCATCACCATGTTTTTTTTTATACGAGACCCGAAAAATGATAATAGTTGGTTTTTTTGGGCCACACTTGTATATCAATGTTTAGTGGGTATTACCCATGGGATTGCATGGATTTTTCTATAGGGGATGTTAATTTGATCTAAAGATTCATTTATTCAATTATTATATTTATTTATATATCTTTGATGTTCACTCGTACATGTAAGTGGCCTTAAATGCATCAGCTATCTGGCAATCTGTGCTTTAATTAACCTTGGCCATGAATATCCATATCAAAGGTTATGGTGTTAGACACACACTACGTCAAAGCTCGTTTGCTGACATAATTACCCACGAGATTGGACGGCTTGTCCAAAGTTATTTATATGCCATCAAGTCATTAAATTCTGAATAAAAGTGCTCATTTTCTCGTGTATAATACACAATATCACACAAGTCTGCAACTCACTGACTTTTTCCAATTCCGCGCTCTAATTTCTTATTTTCTTTCGCTTACTGTGAGTGTGTTTTATAAAAAAAAAGAAGAAATTCTCGACAATATTTTTCCCACTTTCACATCTTATATCTACCCCTTCTCATTTTCACCAGCACATATGTGCACAACTCTTCATTTTCGTTTTCCACTCGCATTTCTAGCCTGACCTTTATTATAAGCAATGCACCACCGTGGAAATTAAAACGCGACGTGGAATAACGAAATTAAGGCGTTTCTGGCCGGCGTTCGCATTTTCTTTTCAACTGCGAGCTCAGCGAAAATAGTAAAAGAAAAGACAGAGAAATAAAGGAGGAAGAAGAATTGTTTCCTCATATTCTTTCAGACTCTACAAACTTTTTGACCTCTTAGATAAAAACTGTTTATATTTATTTATATTTTTACATTTTAAAAGAACTTCATAGGGTTTTACACTGGAAAATTATTTTCTAGCTATTAAATTTTACTTTTTTTTTTATTCGACAGTATCGACAAAGTATCCAGCGATTTTACGTGATGACTCGACTGACACCATCAAGAGAAAATAAAAAGAAAGCACAAATTTAGAAAGTTTTATCTTTATTAGGTATGTAATAAAGCACAGAGCAGTATCATTTTACCTTGGTCTGACGTGTTTTTATTATGCGCCAAGAACGATATTACCTGCACACAATGAAAATTATTCATTTAGACGAGAGAAACAAAAAAAACCATGTTTATAAAAAGAAACGAAGAATGTTTTTATAGCTCTATCAATTCATTCTGTCCATTGTGTCTTTGGCTTTTCAGTCTCGTGATTCAATACTAATTAATGCGGCCTAATTTTCCCGCCTACAATACCAATGAAAAGCTACTGATGCTGCCCCAGGCGTTTGATGACACTCGTTATAGAATACTACTACTCTTATTACATGGAAATTTTTTTTTCCTCTCGTCGTCTACTGTCAAGTGTTAACAAACATTGTTCGTAGCTAGTGTGTGGTTTATAGTGACTGTAAAGCGTGCAAACATCATCTCAATACTGCATCGGTCGTTGATGCTGATGCTACTGTCGCGTGATTGTATGAAGCCCGCTTATGAGATTGAGTTTCTTAAATATTTTATATGCACCATAGGTATAGATAGTTTAAGGGCGCTGCTACATGCCGCAGATAGCTTTTGTTATTATATTTAAAAAGGTATGCTTGCGAATATTGAAAAGATGTGAAGATAAATTCTTTGCAGCATTTTTCAAATTCTCTTTCGCGTTCAGTCTGTAAACTGAAGTCTGAAGCATCTTGGCACTGTTGGGGACTCTCAAGACTTATTATTCTTACCGCAGAATTCCTCTGAGAGGGTTAGGAGGCTAGCCCGGAAGCATTGGTGTAGTTAGGTATATATGGGTTACCAGAGTGCTAGAGATTCCTTAATGTCTCCCGTGGGACAGCACGTGAATTCCGGGGAGAGCTTCTGTTCAGCGGCTGTGCTCGAGTAGAGAAATGGACAATGTGTAAGTTGAAAGATGTCAAGAGCATGCTGCGGATGCTTTACATACATTGGGTTGATGTCAAGACCGAATGTATACTACAAGTGTGATTACTGTATTATGTAGGATATTTTTTAAATTTATAGATATTGCGCTTTAAGATAAAGTTTGTAAATAATTTATAACGGGAAAAGCCAAGCAGATATACAGAGAATAAAATTGAAAATGAAGAAAGATAGTGCAGTTCAGTCACTGGGATTCCAATGAATAATGGAAATCCCAGACTTTGAAAATTCAAACGTTCTCCGCGAAGGCATATGCCTGCAGTTGAGACTATGGAGATTCAGCATGGTAGAAAAAAAAACAAAAACGAGGGAGATAAAAGTCGTCCAAGAATGTGTATATTCTTTATGTGAGAGACTGGAACATTCCTTGGATAGTGGGAAAGCATGTTTTGCCTTAACGAGACAGACACGTAGGCTAAATAGGGTCATCAGTCATATTCCAGTTGCTCATGTGCATTTGTGGTTTTTTTTCGAAATAAACTATTATACGCAGCTTCGAGGTTATTTGTGGTATGCGATGCTTTATAATAATGTCGCGAGTATAATCTTGCAGAGTGGCTCGCGATCACTTGTCGTTTGCTTCTCATTTTCAGGTACTATAACAAAAAAAAATATTATATAGTTGGACGCGACGAGCAAAATAATATATTCAATTTTAATAAATATTCATGCTAAGAATAACACAAAAATGCATCAACTCAAATTTTTTTTGTAATAACTGATATAGAACAGTCGGAATAAAATATTCACTGTTTTGCGGTGTCGAAAGTATAACAGCGTTTAAAAATCTCATTAAAATAGTCTAAAAAATTTCCAATTAAAAAAATATTTATCTAATATACTCTTAAATCTATTTAAAATTGATTGGTAAATGTAAAATCTTGAATAATATTACATTAGCACTTTGTGATTTCACACTTTGATGTATGTATATGCGAGTGAATGAGGGGGATAAAAAACGAGCCATTGATATTTGAGATAAAAAGGCCGACAGTGTACCGTGGGAATAACCTTAAGCTGAGCCCTTAAGTTAAGTTTATGAAGGGTTTCCGTGCGTCAACTCGATGGGTAATGCCGTTGGAGGGCATTGCCCCCAAGAGGGCTTATATAAGCCACTGAGAAAATTATGACTAGGGTATAATATATATATATGTATACGCGTTCTAAAGAATCCGCTTGATTCACTGCGCCACTGCTTATATGCATCAGAATTTTCTTATCACCTCTGATATAGATTATGGATTAGTTGAAGAGTGGATTATACTATAAGAGGCTGGATATCTAAGAGCTGTCTAACAATCGCCTCGAGCTAAAGCAGTCTCCTAATTTAATCGAGAGATGTGTGCTATCAAAACGACTGTCACGAGATATTGGCAATCAATTACAAGCACCAATCATCGGCCGATTGGCCGGGCCGTCAGACGCGAAATCGTTCTCATATAAATCACATGACAGCCCCAGGACATACGGGTGTGGAAATTCATGAGGGATATGGCATTGACTTATAGCATTCTCCTTCGTGTACTTGGTGATATATCTCAGCGGAGGAGAAAAGGGGATGGTGTACAAAAAAACTCGAGAAAATTCACTTTACCAAAAGTCGAAAGATATATCCCAACTAATATATATTTAATCAATTGTGTGTAATGTTTGTACCCGTGTTTAATACCACTTGTCAACCATTTTGCGCAGCGGTTTGACCGGCAATGTTTCACTCTTGCCTGACTACACGAACATCCCTTGCGTCAATTACCTCCTCCCCGGTATATATTGCCAGAGAGTCGGTCGTTGAAGGGAGCGTTAGTCTCGATAGTGTGAGCAAAGCCTGGCTATAGGAGGTGATGCTTAGGATCCAGCGGTTAAATTAACGCCTCGTATACATTTATTTTTCGTCGTTTTTTTATTCTCCTCCCTTATTGTCTTTGTGCCAGTTTCCGCTGCTCATTGCCTGCCCACCGGATGCCATTTATTGAATATTCATGTAGGAAATTTGCATCAATTTTTGGCTCTGGTGCCCTCGTCGCAATTTCTTCTTTAATGAGTGTACTGATTTAAGTGATATAGTAAATATATATATAAAAGAGACTGTGAAAAAAATTAAGTATAATGAAGAGAAATCATCTTTCTGCCAAACAAAAGCACTCTTGGAGGGTGGTCATTAACGTTGATTAAACTCAGAGGCCTCACTTTTACCCAGCCGCATCGATCAATCTTTTGTCTCAACTTTTATAATCAAGTATCATCAAATAATGGTAATAATAATAATGCAATGATATAAATTACATTCTGATGTTCAGGAATTCTAAAGCATCACGAGTAAACTCGAGTCTAACGAGACTCATTATTTTGGTGCCATCGATATCCAGCAAGTCGTTCAAACGTGTGAGTGTACCATCGAGATTGATAAATTATCAAATGTGAAAAATGTAAAAGCAATGGGGCGCAACGTTTCTCACTCTTGCGCACCAATTTTCAGTGATACGTCCAAACTTTTCTCCTGTCCAACTTTCCGCTGCTTCACGTCACTAGTGCCCATCGATCCCACTGCGCCTCAATCCTCTCGCACATCACGACGAGCGATTTCGATAGATGCATGTTCCTCACATAAATTTTGGCACGAACCGGCGTCGCCTGTCATACCCGCGGTCGCTGTTGGCATCTCCCTCAGCATTCTGTAATACGACGCGACGTCACACTACACACTAGACTTTTTGTCAGTAGATTTATTTGCACAGGAAAAATCTTTACTCCAGGTACACATTAGGGTGGTTTAAAAAAACGGACTATTTTTTATTTTTTCGGTCTCGTATAAAAAAAATTATATTTTACCGTGTTTTAAGAGTCCTCTAAAAAAATCAGCTGGACACAAGCATTTTTAGAGGTCGCTCACAAATTTTGAAATCTGTAAAAATAGTCAAAATGGGATTGTAAACATTTTTTTTTTTTCGTTTTTCTCACGACTTTTTGTGACTATCAACTTTAAATCGTTGTATTTGTTTATTTTCTTTATTTTATGAGGTATTTTACTTTACTGAAAAATAAGGTTAATATTATTATGAAGAGAAAATAGTAAAAAAAAAATTTTTTACAATCACATTTTGACCATTTTTCAGATTTCGAAATTCGTGAACAATCTTTAAAAATGTTTGTATCAGGCTTTTTTTTTGATACAAGACTTGAAAAATAAAAATAGTCGGTTTTTTTTGGGCTACTTTAAGGGGTACATATATAATAATAACGGAGTATTCTTGAAATTACACCTAGTAATTAAAATCCTTTATTTACATACAGCGAGTGTCTATGTATATCTGCCTTTCATGCTCGAATGTACCCGGGTAAATTCCTTGATGATTTATGGTACTTTGCACTGGTGAATAGACGATCGTTAATGGGAATTGGTAATTCGGATAAATTGCCACTAGATTTATCATGGCCAAGAGCTTGAATTGTCGACAATGATGCAAATTGTTTATAATGCTTAAAACTGTTTAATGATATATAATAAGCAAATGAAAATTTATTTTTCTTAATATAAATGCATTGAAAATTTTTTTAGAATAAATACATATATTTATATCACATCAGTTGACTTTTGCAATTGATGTCGTATAATTGTGATGGGAATCTGACTGATGCACACGTTTATTTGCGCTCAAGTGACAACTTATACAAGAGTATATAGATACACGCGTGACACGATACGATGATACTTGATTCCAATTTTCAATTATATAACGAGATCAATGCTTGACATCAACCATTTGCCAGCAAGGTAATGCGATAAAAAATTGTAGAGATATATATATATATTATGGTATGTGCATTTCAAGTTTGAGAAGAGCAAATGGGAAAATCTTTCTTCGAAATTGTCGTGCTGCCTCATTAAAATAGTTAAACCTTCATTAAAGCAGTTAAGCGATGTCTGGGGAAGGCTCAGTGAGGCCTTTTACCCGCTAAATTCTACATCAAAACTCCCCGCCTTCTCCGCGGCTGTTGAGCGACGATGATAGAGTCGCATATCATCCCGAAAGTTCTGCCTAACTGCATTGGGGATGTCACCCGGGGCTTTCAGCGCAGCGACGACCTTTTGTCGTCTAAAGTAATTTTTTAAAAATTTACCAAAGTATATATTACCTCAACGAGGTAAATATTTGCAACAATCCCCACAACATATAATAAGTATACTTGTTTATATAAAATACATATTGGGGTGGCCCAAAAAAACCGTCTATTTTTATTTTTCGGCAGTCGTATTGGAAAAACATAGTTTTATCATATTCCAAAAATCCTCTAAAAAATTGGGTTGATACAAGCATTTTTAGAGGTCATTCATGAATTTTGAAATTTCCAAAAAAAAAGTCATAATATAATTGTAGAATTTTTTTTTCTTCTGTCTTTGCTATAGAAATTTTTTTTACATGTAATATAAATAAGTTTTACAAAGTTTCAGTTGAAAATGTTAATTTTCGGGGTTACCTGTGAATTTTCAAAGTTTTTAACTACATTGATTGTTCTTAATAAAATATGATAAACTATGGAAACAAAAATAGTCGGTTTTTTTTTTTTGAGCTACTCCAATATTTATTTTACCTATATATTACTGCTGTCAAGTCAATCACAACTATTATTTTTTTTACCAACTTTTCTTGATGCAATTCCAATATCTAATTTTTTTTTTTAATTCGACTTTTCGTAAAGTTGGGCTCATTAAAGGTTAATGAGAAATCCTTACAGTTCAACTCTTTGAACGTTGCCGTCATTGGCAGGAGTTCTGTCGAAGATTCCTCTTGAAAAAGTTCACTGCAAAACGAAAAGGTATATGATTTAAAAGCAGATGTCTGAAGACTCAGCATCATCAGATGATGTAGGTGCGGAAAAGAGAGCCTATCACTCTGACTCTTAAAAGATTAAATATTACAATCTACCTGAAAATAAAAATTAAATCGGTATTAACGATTATTGTCATAGAATTTATTATCCGAGGACACTATGTATCTAATTATTTATAGGTCGTCGCCAGCCATGACAATTAAAGTCCAATGTAGGTTACGACATTCCTCGGAAATGGCTGTTATTCTCAAAAGCCTCACGCATTCCATTACAATTCAGTGATACGACTGTATAAATACCAGTTACAGGGTAATTGCTGTGGAGATAATTAAATGGCTTTTCACTGTGGCTAATTCACTCGTCCACCTATCTGTATATAGGCGCACTACTCTGTATTACTGACAGAATATTGCAAATCTACTGATTTACCTATAAATTATATTATTTAGCTATCTATTCATAGAATAGTCATAACGTTCAATGTAATAATTGATTTAATGTGGCATTGCATTGGCGCAATTAAAGTCAAATAACATTTTTTTCGTATATTTTTAAAATTAATAATAAGAATAAAATCCTAAAATAGTCACAGAGGGGTTACATATTTCTTAATTAAAAGGAAGGAAGAAAAAATTTTGCCATTTCAGCGCTCGTCGTTACAGCGGCACTTCTCTTGAGATAAGATAAATTCGGGTATACAGAAAAAAAATCCCCCCAGCTGTTATATATAGAGAGTCAAGTGAATAAAATCATAACTCCCTTCAATTTCCTTCGCTCTCAGCAGGTAATGATGTACGCCGAGGGGACCGAGGGCGCGCAGAGGCGGAAAATGTCAGACAGCCAGTGAGTTCATTTAGTCAAGAAAAATATGGCCAAATTCTGCTGCTGTGTCTCGTTGGCAAATGAAATAAAACATGAGGACCACCCACTCATATCACAGACTCGCGTCGTCATCGCGAATGCAATTTATATGTATACGGTTGGGTCTTATCAGCCCAGACTCGGAAAATTATTCCACTTTTATACAGCAGAACTCACTGATTTTGTTCGTTTTTTCTTCTTCTTTTTTTCACATCCTCGATTCCACATGTCGCGTAGTTATAAATGATGGCAGCATTATCAGCCTCGTTAAGTCGTTTAAGTGGTTGCGTAAAAGCTGCTCCACGCGGGTTAAGCGAAGATTAACGTTTCCCGAGGGACATAATAGTTTTTCTCGCGCACGTAAAACCCGAGATAGACATCATACACATATGTAGGTATATATATGAAGAAATAACACTAAATTTACTTGCAGTTCGATGATTGATTCATAGCATACATGGTGATTTATGGGGATTAATAATACGAGGAGAGAGAAATATACGCATAAGCGGATGCAAGAGACAAAAAAATCGCGAACAAAGCACCTAGCGCCCTTTTTTTCATCTGAGCATCGCGGCGCGGCGGCGACGTCGTCGCGGAGAAGGCTATGTATATACATGTATGTATGTAGCATATAGGAAGAAGAGCGACGAAAGAGAAAGAGAGTAGGTACTCGAGTGCACTGCTATTGTCACCAGAGAGGAGGCGTTGAATTTAGGTCAGCATCCCTCATGCATGTCCGGTTGTAACGCGAACGTAAAAGGCCTACCTGTGTAATTTCTTTCGAAAGGCGTTAATGCACTCTCCCTCTTCTTTACTCTTCCGCTTTTCATGTTCATCTCTGAACATTCAGAGCTCTCTTCAAACAAAAAGTATTCGCGCGCCTTGACTGCAATCTATTGAAAAAATTTTATATACATCACTCGAAATAATCTGTCGATAGGAGAAACTGGACTCAATTGAAACAGTAAAATCCTTAGAATTTATTTTTTTGAAAGTACTAATTATCAAGCCATCAATTATTGCTCTGTTGTTTTGACCACTATATTTTCCCAGGAAAATTTATCAAAATTCAAATACAATGGTATGTTACAGTTTTATTGATAAAAAAACTTTTAGCTTGTTTCCTGCTTAAATTGACACCTAGCAGGGTTGCAGTTGAAACGCCCTTTGGTTTTGAAAATCAAATTTTTATTTATCCGTTGTTTGTATACCCTATAGCATCAGTATAGATATGTACTAAATACATATATATTTCAAACTCGTAAAAATTAATGGAAGAAAGTAAAATAAATGTTTATATATATATTCATTTTATTTTTTTGTCTTTTTGCAAGTGGTTTTTATGGCCTGAATATACAGTGTGCCATTGGCAGGCTGGGGTGAAACACAATAAAATTTTACAGCTCTAGCCCGCGTGCAAACATTTTTTTTGTTAATAAAAATTATATGCCTGATGTCAATAGTAGGCTATATATATGTATAGGGCATTGCGTTATATTCCAAAATGTCATCGGGCTGTACAACAGCCATTTAAACTCACTTGCATGGTACTTGCAGCGCAAACTTTGGTTCACATTCAATATTGAACGACGAGTGTATATAGAGCTGCGTTTATACCCTCTTTCTCCGTAATCGGTCACTATACGCGCGCGTGTTGATGCACGCAAACAGCTATCAGTATACTTTTGATATGATGCTATAATAAAAATTAAGTAGACATGTTATATGTGACAAAAGGGCAGAGAAAACTTTTATTCTATGTGTATATCATTATCAGGCAAGTAGAATTGTCTGTGGGAGACTGCTTGTTAAGGTGTAACCGCTGATGTAGATGTTGGGACAGAGAAAGACCGAAACTATAAGGGAATCAGGCAGAGAGGAAGGCATTGTGCTTCTATGCAGACTTCAGCGATAACAAAAGCTCCTAGCTGATGAAACTCGACGAGTTTGAACGTAGCGGGTCTCTGGTGGTCACCCGGAAAAGGTGTCGCATATTAGTCCCTGCATTATCTTTTCATAACCTATATATTTTCCTTTGTAAAAAAATTTTATTCGACAATGCAGCGCGAGAAGTGACCGGCCGTTATAACGGTCATGAAAGATGTCTCCCATCATCAAATTGCACTTTGATGGCGCGGCTTGTGTTGTACCATACGAGGCAATATTTATTTTTATATAAGAAATAACTTTTTCTTTTTTTTTTTTTTACTATTCTTACTTTTATTTTTTTCACATTTTCTTTTCTCGACGAAGCATCGACAACACCTGTCGAATACATATATGGCTTTTAAATCACGAGAATGAAACATCTGTCAGTTTTTTTCTTTTCTGTTAACATTAAACTATAGTAGCAAAAAAAAAAAACAATCACATCTGCAGGAGTTTTACACTTGAATTAATTTTTTTTTGTTCAACAAATCCATTTTTTACGCGGTGTCATTCCATTTTTGATGCAC
>MVJL01001094.1:0-28542 GCA_002156465.1 Macrocentrus cingulum | reverse complement strand
TTCTCTTGTTAACTTTCGTTGTGTCAAGACGTTGTCAAATAAACTAATTAATTTTCCGTGTAATTCCCAAATTAATTACCTAAATATCTAACATCGATAAAATGCATTAAAATATTTCAGCATAAATTTAAATATTAATCGAAAAAAAAAAAGTTAAAAACGACTCTCTTGCAATTATTATAAATTTTTCGTTTTCAAAAAATCATAATACTAGTTTTTTTTATTAAATTGTGGTCAGTAAAAGTATTTTTATATTTAATTATATGTTTGTCAATCCTTGTGCCATAAGAGCTGGTGTATTTTAGTCAAACGAATTAATTTCTTCACTCACAAACTACAAATCCCGTCCTTGTATAGTTTTACTGATCGATTAAAGGGATAATTTGGAACTGATGTACAAATTTTCATCGATTTCTGATTAGTTAAACCTCACGCCAGTACAATCTAACGATTTACAGTAATTTAATCAAGATTATAAGCGAAAGTATAGAGCACACCCTATTTCTCCGCATAAAACGAGGCTGAGAAACTGTAAAAAAAAATTAAATCTCCTTCTAGAACTTTTATTTTTCGAAAAATTTCATAATTTTTCTGCTTACACAACTGTAATATAAATTTATTAACAGAAAAAAAAATTTTTTTATCCTAAATTTACAACAAAACTTTAATTTTTTCAGTAGAAAAAGCAAAAATTTTCTAATTTAAGAGTTCAATTATAAATGCCTATTAAATAGTATTTAAAAAAATATTTTTTTAATTTTTTTATCTAGATAAAAATCGTAATAAATCTGACAATTTTTCAATTTTACACTAAAAGTAGCTTTTATACCTGATGGCCGAGGAAAATAGTGTGTGACTTATGGGGCACTTTGTAAGAGCGATAAAAAGCCTGGATTTAAATATAAAAAATAAAAAAAAACGAAGTATATTTTATCGTGGTCGTGTAGAGACCGACAATATAAAATTGTGTTTATAGCTGCAGGTATCACAATTGATTTGCGCCTGATTGCATAAGAGATTTGACTTTCTGCCGGCGTGTCTGCGTGGTCAACAAAATAAGCAGACTGTTATAAGGATTAGGACGCGAGGATACATAAATCCGATAGCTTGTGCTATGGGCCCTGAACTACATGTCATGAAGGTGCTAGCAAACCACACCTTTTCTTCCCAACACGATTTTAAGTTCTCCTCGCGACTGCAACAATCACGTCGAAGCAATTGAGCAATGTGCTTCTTTTTCTTCCAGATCGACTATAGCATGTAATAACATCGTTATTTCCAGCCTGGCGTTTTATTGACAGTAATTTAAACGTACTCGCTATTTTTTCCCTCAAGTAGAAATTAATGCTTTTACTCTAATGCTAATCAATTAGCTAATAAACGACACCTCTAGTTGAGATATTTTTATTCACGTTCAAGGACTCTATAAATAAGCATTGCACGCCATCAGGCAAAGTGATAAACTCTCTAGACCCTATTCATTTCTCACGTAGCTGCAACTTTATCAGGAATCATTAACCGCGTCAGCGTGGCACGACAAGATATCCAGAGGTATTCAACACTTCCCCCTCGACAATTGAATTGGAAACACTGAACTCTGTGCAGAACTGGATGTACAGAGATACCCTGTGTTATTCAGTCAAGGTTGGCTCATATTTCTCGTTTCCCTCAGCAAATTTGATTCATTAAAATTATTTTTTTTCGGTTCGAGTAAGAAATTAAAATGAAGATTTTATCATGCGGATTTTATTTAACACTGGTTTTAAAAGTAGAAAAAAATAGTTTTAATCATGATTAAATGCATTAGAGTCTAAAGAGCTTCCAAAAAAAATTTGCAACCCCCTAGTATCATTTTAAAGACCATCACACACCCTCAAAACCTCAAATTTATCGGATAAAATTACGAAAAATAGTGTTAAATGTTTTGCAAAGTGATTAAATTTTTTGTATAGTTGTATTAGAGTATAAAGAGCCCCCAAAAAAATTTCCAACCCCCTAAGAATAGTTTTAGGTATGTAAAAAAATTTTTTTCCGATACAATCTCACCTGGAGAATGAAAAACTACTGCAAGAATGCAAGTGCTCCGGTAATTGAATACAAACAGGCCAATTAATAACACCTGTTACTCTGAGCAACTTGGCAGGAGCTATTATTAGAATGACAATATAAAGCTCGGGCCTTTCTATACATAATAGCTAACTGCAGCAGTTGCTTTATCAACGAATGGCATTCGATGGAATCGCCCACGCGAATCTAACAGTTCGTGGACTTGTCAGAATATCTCGTGGACACAGCGACCTATAAATACAGTAATATATTTCTCGAGGTGTAACGCGTGTATATTTCCACGTTACACATCTGATTTTCGCCTTGTTCTCTCTTATATCAAGCAAAGAATTTCACTGAGGTGCGAAAGTAGATTGCAATTCCGTGTCTTATCGCCAGGAACAATCGAATTGTCGCGTCTTTATGAGACAGAGGCGCGCACGAGCGATACGGATTATAGTAGATGAGAAAAATCTTTGAAGCAAAAATTTAAGTGTGTTATTTTTTTATTGATTTCCATCGTGGCCAATGGAAAAGGTCGCAGAGAGACACTTCCGGCCGCTTGAGTCAGACACTTTATATGCAAAGTACATTAACTTTGTTCTTTGCGTCTCTCTAAAAGATCTGCATGCACTATGACGGTGTATTTACACGCGAAAGCGAGCGAGGAAGAGGATAAAGTCGTTATCATTGTGATCCATCGGCTACATCGACCTCCGCCCGGGTTATGGTTTGCTATGGGAAATGGCAAAGTGCGCTAGTGTAACATAGAACGGCTTTTTCTAGCTCGCTTGCGCTCTATGCAAATATTCCTGCGACGCTTAGGCGTGATTCCTCAACTGTTTCCTCGAGCTCTCACCTGTCCTTTATGTGCATGCCAACATCCTTTGCTTCTCAATGGTTCCCATAACACCCACGTCACTGCCTCTATCGCATGCATCTGATCCTTTATTTAACTCCATTCACATTTCAATCGACCTTCCAGTCAACTCTGCATTTGTCTGCAGTTCTTTAATTACTAGGAGATTCTGAAAAACAATTTTTTTGGTTTTTTTAATTGTAAATATACAGATTTTATAATATTCATGGTTTTTTACATGAAAATATCTTTTAAACTATTGAAGATAGAAATTTTTTGTAAGATATCGATTTTGTAGAGAATTTTATCAGCTACAAAAAAGGTCCGTGACAAAATTTATCTACTTCGCATCGTTATCAAGATATTAGCAAGTAAAAGTCTCAATTTTTTGTGATACGCCTTTTTGGTTGGAAAAAAAAAATTTTTTTATCGATGATAAATTAAACAATTAATAAATTTTCTACCTGACACTTCTGAAAAAATATTTATCAGGTAGAAAATATGTAGGTACATTTTTTTACATAAAAAAAAAAATTTTTTTCTTCAAATTTCAGGTCATTTTTCAAGATTTAATAAATTCATATAAAAATGAAAAATTATTATTATCGTTTTTTTTATTGGATAAAAAATTTTCTGCACTTAAAAAGTCTTTGGGGATAATGTCAAAGATTTTCTTATGCCTAATGTGTAATTATTTATGGAGCCTATATGTACTTCCGGTAAATTTCCCACTGATGAATTTTTCTACAAACACCAAACGCGATATGTTTGCTTCACTTTGACTCTCGTTACTTTCGTATTTGCCGGAGAACTTGTGAACTCAACGAGATGTCAGGTATTACGAATGTGAAAATTATACTTCCGTGCGGACTCGTATCAATTTGACAAAGTGGAAGCAGTGAATAATAACATCTGTGTGAAAAGCATTGCTCTATCGGTGAAGATTCACTAAGTGAACCTTACCTCCTCTCACGTTCCTATGGAAATTTCTTGTTTGCGCGACAGATTTTGATTGCATACTTTCTCACGCGGCAGTGAAACACTCTAGATTTTCATCTTAAACTCTTGAAAACACACATTTCATAATGTTTTACATTGTTAACAAAAAAAATTACAATTAAAAGCACAAAAAAAAATTTTTTTTTCTACTATTATGTCATAAAAAAATGATTTTCACAAGTTTTAACTGGAAAAATAGATATTGCTGGACGGAAATAATTTGTCGAAGGGAACGGATAGAAAATTGGTCCACTAATAGTGCAATATTCTATTAAATTTAATTGATAACGCGACCGGTCGTCATGACGACATTGAAGGCGTGGTCGAAAATTGCACCACGGCTTTACTGCTTAATAGTGCAATATTCTATTAAATTTAATTGATAACGCGACCGGTCGTCATGACGACATTGAAGGCGTGGTCGAAAATTGCACCACGGCTTTACTGCTTGCTTAGACAATTTTTTCCCCCCTTGCTGAGTATTTGAGAAACAAGACCAGAGAAGAATTTATATAGAAATAAAGAATTCTCCCTTTACTGCTTGCTTAGACAATTTTTTCCCCCCTTGCTGAGTATTTGAGAAACAAGACCAGAGAAGAATTTATATAGAAATAAAGAATTCTCCCACGCCGGTGCAAGCAGAAACCCTGAGTAAAAGTAAAATATAATACCGATTTGATATTATATCACCTAACAAATGCCAAAAGAACATCTATCAAAAAAAAAATAATTAAAACTGCTCAACATTTCTACTCTATAGAAACGTTCATGAAACGAAAAAAAAATTTTTTTCATAATTTTTTATACCAAAATCTATCCAGGAGAATACTTTACAATTTTTTATTTTAGTTTTTTCTCGATAACTCTGTAAATATGCAAGATAACAAAAAATATTACTCAAGTAAAAAGATTAAGAATTAAATTTTCTATAAAAAATGTAGAATAAATTTTTTTGTATCTTTTTTAGTTTATAAAATATTATAATTTTTTTAAAATTCATATTTTTCAAAATATCTTGAAAACAAAGCGAGATATTGCAAAAATTTATTCTACATTTTTTATAGATAATTTAATTTTTAATTATTTGAATGTAATGATATTTTTTGTTATCTCAATTATTTATTGAGTTATTGAAATAGTATAAGGAGAAAAATTGATGTATTATTAACCAGTATGTATATTTCTTTGAAGAAAATACGAAGACCATCTCCCACGCACTTAGATTATACAATTCTTCGGATATATCCTTATCCACATGACCTATTTTAATCACTTGAACGTGTTTATGCCTGGAGAATGTGCTGCAGTTTGTTTGCACCACATATCCAATATATTCTCGAGTGTGAAGGAATACAAGTTGGCGAATACTCAGCCTTGTGGAACGGATCCTGCAATCCTTCAGGACACAAAAGCGAGAGCTCGCGCGACATAAATAAGTGTGGGTGGCTTTTCCCTTATCGCCAAGTACTTGACAGTGTATATGCGTGCTGAAAGTCTCCCAGTCAGGTTAGTGTCACTGAGCAGAAAATCCTGTCGCCGCCTTTCGCGATTAATTATTACGTAACATGATCTGCAGCAACAAATAATAATAAAACCTTATATATATTTTTCGTGCATGCAGAATCAATAGAGCATGCCATTTCATTAAACTAATACCACAATAAATCATGCAGTCGTAGAAACATTTATATCTATTTACCACGTTTAATCGCATTCACACACTCGTGTGATATTCTTTTAACCTTTTCGTGTGATTTAACCTTCAGTTTAACCTTCTACAGTCATTTTCATAAATGATAAACGATATAATTTTTTATCATTTTAACAAAGAAAAATACCTCTTTATTAAATTAATAACGCAGAAAATTGATTTTGAGTAGAGTAACCTACGTTAGATCAGCCAAAAAAAAACAAATTTTTTTTTTTAGTAAGATCAATTTTAACAATTATTTTTAAGATATTTGATGAGAGAAAAAAAAATTTTTTTTATAACTTTTATAAATTGGAGAGTTTTCGCGATTTTTTTTTTTATTTTTTGCTGATAACTCGATAACTACGCAAGATAGCGAAAAATTTTATAAGAATCTAAAAAATTGGAAATTTATTTTCTATAAAAAATATAGAATAAAGATTTTTCAAATTTTACTCCATTTTTGAGATATTTTGAAAAATTAAAATTTCAAAAAATTCAAATATCTGCAATATCTTAAAAACCATAAAAGTTAGAAAAAATTTTACTTGACGTTTTTTATAGGAAATTAAATTTTAAATCAATTATTTTCAATAAAATTTTTCGTTATCTCACTTATTTACAGAGTTATAGACAAAAAACAAAAAAAAAATGAAGAGATATTCAAGTAAATTACACTGCTATTATATATTAAAATATAAAATTAATATAAAAATTCTTTTAAAAAAATAAATATTTTACAGATGAAAAAATTGCAAATTTTATTAAAATTAATTTTTTTCAGATTATTATATGATTGAAAATTGATGTAACGTAAATTTACATGTGTATAGAAGTAATTTATGATTGAATATTGAATATAAATTTTTAAGTGACTATATAGACTTGACGTTGCAATGTTTCTTGGGACAATTTCCCATGGTTCATAGTAATATTTCATGCGCTGTGATGCGGCCATTGAGACAAAAGTCGTAAAATACGAAATGGCTCGTATACGCGCACCTGCTCTACGTTATGGGGAGGCAAATACATGATAACAAGATGATGGTACGCGAAGTAAAATGACCGATCGTGTCATTGGCACGTGGGTGGGCCACTCCTCGTTATGTTACGCAGCATTTATCCTCGGCTTTGAGTATATAAATTCCTCACACGTGTTTAGATCGCGTATTATAAAATTTCTTGTGTTTGTTTTCTACTCGATATTAATTTATCTGTAATTTTTATGTCTCATTAAAATTTTAACAATTGATTTATTGGCATTCCAGAATTTTCTTTTCTTTAAAATTACATACTATTAATTTTATTAATGCAATAAAACAATTAAATCTATTATTTAATTGTGTGTTTAATATTGTCAGCGGAATTTCTGCTTGAATATAAAGTCATAAAATTTAACGAATATAAAAACAGTGTATAAATATTTCATCGACAAGGCGTACACAGTTGATTCCTATACATTTAACTCTGTGATATTTATTATTAATACGACTGCATTGCCGTTTATACTGCAGCATTCTGCAAAGCTGCCTTGTCGACGCCACGTGGATGGTAATAATAAATGCATAATCCAGCCTGACTAGTGTGTATAGCGAGTGCGGAAGTAAAAACGAGTTGCTAAGTGACAAAAACAGAAAAAAAATTCGTCAAAGAAATGAATACGAATTTTATGGAATTTCTATGCTGGAATGAGGAAGTGAGACGTCTCTGTCGACAGTGCGATAATACACTCATAATATACTTATATATTTGCAGTATAGAATATAAAAAACCTGTCGACGAATCCCTGTAGAGAATATAATAGTTTGATGATCTTCTTTAAAATTTTTGGAATATTAAAACCGGAATATTTATGAGAAAATAAATATTTTACACATTTATTACAAATTCAAAATTTATTATAGAGTAATTAAGCATTGAATAAATTATTTTAATTATGATTTATTGAATTGATATTAAGTTTAATTGAGTAAATCCACACGTAAAGTTGATTTTTGAGTAGAATAATCTACGTTGGATCAGCCAAAAGTTATTATTTGCATTTTTTCAAGCTAAATCAGGGTTGAAAACGATTTTTCTAATGCTTAACGAAGAAAAAAAAATTTTTTTTGCTAATGAAATTTTTCAAAAGGGATTATCTCTTGAAAATTTTTTGGTTTTTTACCGATAAATCGATAAATAAACAAGATATTGAAAAATTTTAAGGGAAATAAATTATTGAGAATATTATTTCCTACAAATTAGATAAGATAAATTTTTCTCATATTTTAAGTCGTTTTTGAGATATTTATGATTTTTATAAAGTCGGTATTATCTCAAGAACCAAAGCAAATAGAAAAAAGTTTACTTAACGTTTTTTGTAGGAAATTAAATATCAAATCATTTATCTCTAATAAAATTTTTCATTATCTCGCTTATTTATCGAGTTATCAGTTAAAAACTAAAAAAAAAAAATCACAAAAATGCCGAGATTACTTAAAACAATGTCGAAAACAAAATTTTTTTAAGTAATCAATAAATTTTCTTGATGTTTAAAATATGAAATTTTACCTTAAACGACGTTAAACTGTAAAATTCAAATAAAATTTCATTAAAAAAGAGGATCAGATTAAAAAACAAAAAATTTTTATTTCATTTAAAGAATTATTTTCTCGTTTTAAAATATTTCTAAAGGGCATTTCAAGTACAATAATAAAACAAAAAGTTTATTCTGAAATAAAAAAAAATAAATTGAAGCCGACAACTAGCGGAATGCGAGGAGAAAACGAGTTTGTCTTGAGTGAATTTTTACCGAAGCTTGAAAAGAGAAATAAAAGAGTTTATTTCTCCAATACTATGCGTTGGAATGATGATCAATAAGTCACAATGGGGGTTGGCAACCCTCGATACACTCAATCGCACATGTACATACAGCGTAGAAGCATGCGAGCAGGATCGTCGTCGTTCATTTATCTCTGATCGACGAGCGGATAGTATTCTCGGATCCATTATGGCGGCCGATTAATTACCAACTGGCGGAGGACATTAATTATAATTTCGACATGTAATTCTCGATGCGATAATGCAGCCTAATGCAAAACTCGGCGTATGATTAGACGGTGCATCTGTGCGCCTGCGAGTGTAGGTACCTGTAACATAAATGATGTATGCATTTATGCAGGTATGTATAGCACTTCGAGCAGCGTCGATTAAATACATACTGATGCCCCTATAGATTTTCATATCGAAAACCTTTAGATACACAGATGCCGCTTATATAATACATATAATTACTGCGGTAATGCGCTCTCTGACGAATATTACCAATCACAAATTAATCTGTCGTGAATTCCGTTCACGTTTGTCGCAGTGCAGTACTCCTGTGGAATTTTTAAAACCCAGAAAATGAGATTTATCCCAGGAATAATCGATATATTTTTTTTTTTCACTGCGCATCGTCAGCCCCGAGCCAAACCCAGCGCCCCATCACTTGGAGAAACGTGACTTGGGACGTAACTTGCGGTTTTTGCTGAAACTCCTCGCTCTAGCGTCGGCTCATTTTATTTCATTGAGATTTTTCCTTCTGCTAAGAATATATCAGTCGAAAAATTCATTTGCCAAAATATACGTTTATTTCCTGTATACTGAAAGGAGAATTTATTAAAATAGTTAATTAATCAATGTATAAATAAATAATTTGCTTGTATCAGGCAATTCAGAAATTTTGGATTAATTAATGTTTATTAACTGTGAATATATCACTTATTTACACGTGTAAATATTTTAGAAGTTATACAAAACTTAATGGATAAAAAGTATGGCTTGAATATTTATTTTTTTACCAACCCCCGTTGGGAAGGGGGTCTTTTTTAAAATTATCTGCAAATAATATGGCCGCAAATCGACGAAAAATTACCAAAGCCCAATACGATATAAAAATTTTTTTATTTAAATTGTTAGTTATAAAATTACTTCTTTTTTCGAAACGTTTTTAAACCTACTGTAACTTTTAGAATTTAAAGGATAGATAATTTTAAGAAAAAGAAAACCCCAGTTCGCCTGCGTAGTTTGCGCGCAATCGTCATTTGTTTAAGCTGTTAATATTAAAAATTAAATTTCTCCAGCCCTAATTTAACATTTTGAAACAAATAATACGCCAAAATGTTGGTAAAACTTAATGGATAAAAAGTATGGCTTGAATATTTATTTTTTTACCAACCCCCGTTGGGAAGGGGGTCTTTTTTAAAATTATCTGCAAATAATATGGCCGCAAATCGACGAAAAATTACCAAAGCCCAATACGATATAAAAATTTTTTTATTTAAATTGTTAGTTATAAAATTACTTCTTTTTTCGAAACGTTTTTAAACCTACTGTAACTTTTAGAATTTAAAGGATAGATAATTTTAAGAAAAAGAAAACCCCAGTTCGCCTGCGTAGTTTGCGCGCAATCGTCATTTGTTTAAGCTGTTAATATTAAAAATTAAATTTCTCCAGCCCTAATTTAACATTTTGAAACAAATAATACGCCAAAATGTTGGAAAAGACATCCCCTATAAATTTCCGACCATAATCACTACCCTAAAATAATTATTTATAGCTCTTTTAGCCTATTGTTTAAATAAAAAATTTAAATATTAAAATCAGCAACTGCTTTTATTATATAAATGATTAGCTGACCCTTTTACCCTCAGTTTCAGAAAAAAAAAACTTTCAAAATCGATCTTAACAGTTGATAAATAAATCTTAACAATTAAAAAATCAGTTTTTAGTGTAAAAAATCAAATATTTTCTACTACTATCACACGATTTATTGTTAATAATTCGATTTACCATAATCTAACCCACATTCGACCGACTAACTCACGTTTTTAATGATTCAATAAAAAAAATATGGGTTTATTATTTTTTTATTTGCTAAGTTTTGTTCTAGACCAAAAAAAAAAATTGAAAAATAAGTATATCTTGCTAACTATATGCACGTGAGCAATTACCCTGATGGGAATGTGTTGAGTGGTGGTACATAATTTTATATTATAATAAAAACTCTGGAAAAATAGTAAGAAAAATGCTTGTGCGTCTCAATTAATTATTTAACAAAGCCGCGCCGCTGTCACTTATCAATATATATACGATAAAAATCTGAAAAAATATTAATTAACCCAGTGTCCCGTTTTATTTTACACTTTGCCTTAGCATTTTCAATGCCTTTACAATGATGCCGCGCCATTTCATTCAAAGGCTCCGCCAGATTCACTCTTCTCTCTTCACATTCTATTCAATGGATTGTATTATAAGGATTTACCCACGGAGTTGTTCAATTTAATCTGCGAACAATATATATTTCAATGTTAATTTAAATTTTACATGTATAAAAAACAATTACAAGATTAAATTTTCCGTTTATTAACAATTAATAAAATTTATTGAACGATTTAATCATTTTTTTAACTGAATCATATCAAACGGAAAAAAAAGTTTTATATTGAAATTATATTGTCATAATAACAAATTTTTTTGTTATTTAAACATTAGAAAATGATTTTGTTAAATGAAATTAATGTTTATCTATAACAAAAAATACTTTTTCTTACAAAAAACACGTTTTTTAGTTAAAACAATGCCAAAAAATGCGAATTTTCACTATAAAATCTACCCCTCCCGATAAATATTCAATTTTTTTTAATCAAATAATTCAATTAAAGATCTTAAACAATGCTTAAAATTTTTTTTCAACCAAATTTTTAAAAAATTTAACCCTTTTTCAATTTTACAATTCTTTTTTTTTTTGTGTTTTTCTACGATAACTTCTTAAAAACGCAATAAATCGAAAAAATTTATTCTTAATAAAGTCCTAAGAATTTAATTCCCAACAAAAATTTTCTATAAAATTTTTTGTAACTTTCAATTGTTTTTCAAATTTTTAAAAAACTTTATTTAAAAAAAAATTTTTTCATTATTTAAAAGCTAGAAAATGTTTTTTATTAAATGCAATTTATATAATGATGATGAAAAAAAATATATTTACTGTTGGATTGAAGATTAAGATTATTATATTTAAATAATTTTTGAATCGTAAAACTAGCTGTGTGAAATAGCAACTTTCCTATATATATATATATATGCAGAGGTGAATAAACCAGAATTAGCAACGGCATATCTGACATGAAACTAATACTTCCCTTATCACAAAGCTCCATGATGAAACTCGTCGTATACGCGGCAGCAGCCTCGAGCGCGTGTGCGCGCTTGCTGATGGTTTATAAGGAAACTCGATCCTCCATCCACATATTTAAGCCGAGTTGTGTTGAGTGAGACTCACGCACAGCGTGTGAGATTTGCAGTCTCTGAAACAGACGAGTAGATTTTCTGTGAAATACTTTGTGTGTTGGGATACATTTTGAAATTTGACACTGAGAGATTAGAAAGGTTTTGCCGTTGCAGTATCGCAATGCAATACTTTTATGTAGCATATATCCAACTATAACCTGTCGGCATAATAAAACTCAATATTCACGATTTATTCTACAGAATTTTCCACTTGATCCATATTTTTAAAATTATCTAATCAAATCTACGGACGCTTTTATTTTTCCAGGTGACATTGAGGACTGCTTGGTGGCTCCAGTGTCACAGGGGCAGTTCACCCCTTTGCCGGAAGCCCTGTGCTGGGCGATATTGGAGCTGACGTCGCAGAGACAAGCAGCAACCCTTGACACACTGCGTTCCGCACTGAGAAACGCATTCCCAACGATGCAGCGACCGAGTCGCGAGCTAGTCTACGACGCGCTAGCCAAGCTAATGCAGGAGAGGAAGATCTATCACACGTCGCAGGGCTACTTTGTGGTGACGCCCGAGACGCGCAGGCTGAGACGAGACTCTGGAGGCTCCCGACGCAACTCGCGGGAGGTTGGCAGCTGCAGAGGCCAAGGAATGCTGATGAGCAACGACGAGGCGATGGCGCTCGTTCACGGGGAGATGCTCACCCTCAGGGATGGAAATGTGACGCATCAAGCTGTACAGACCAATTTGGCAGACGTTATCTGTGGAGGTAAGGACCTGCCAAGGCCTCAAGTTTTTTATTTCGTGCGAAGGACGATGCGTTGCGGCCTTTTTTCACGCGTCGGTCGATAAAAGTCATGCAAACTTCTTCGGAGCTTCAGAAGCCAAATACGCTGCAATGCTTCCACACGTTCCAGCTGGTTTAATATTCCTGGCGTCCTTGGTGAGCTCCGATATGATCCAGAACGTTGTTCGCCGTGCTGCCGCAATTCCGTCGTTGCTTCGGGAAATAAAATCACATCTCACATCGCAAAATATTCTACCATGCTATTAAACATTTTTCCCCTCGAAATATATGCCTAGAAATTTTTTTTAACACAAAAATCCGGTTGGCAAAATACAACAAAATTAATAAACTCAACTTTCCCAACCGGTTTTATTGAATTAGAATTTTTTCCGCCAAGTTTTAATGAAGTTAAAATAAATTAAGTGGCTCATTAGGTGTTTGGTTGAATGTAGGACCGCCAAACCTTTGACAGGAGATGATAAACAGCATCAGGCGAATGAGGTCGATAGCTGTGAATCAGTAAAAGCAATTTTGTCGTGTGTTCATCACCCTCTTCTAACGGTCTCGTGTTTTTTGTCCCCCTCCTGAATGAAAAAAATGTATTTTCGCGGCGAGAAAAATTTTGAAATGACAATAGAGGTCCTGCAGCAGTCAAGCAGTGTCAACATCAGTCGATTTGCATGTGGCTGCTACGGAGGCTTCGGAACACGCGTCTGAAAACGGTACATGAGCACGCGATCTGCCGACGACCCTCATTCGTAGATGTATTCGCATTCGTATAATAGAAGTCAGGACGAATTCGCTTTAGAAGAGAAAAAATCGCGTCATGTCGATAACACGAGAGCGTTTAAGCGAACGATATGTATTAGCCATTGGTCACGATACTGTCTACCGTTAGGATCACTCTTAAAGGTCATCAGCTGGCACGTAGCAGTCTGTCATTGTCCATGATCCGCCTGTCAAACACTTGGGAATTTTTTCGCAGGAAACCCGAATGACAAAGTCCTCTTTGCCCGGTGCCGATCGGTGCCAGGTCGCCTGGAGCGAAGACACTCCCTGCGACTGTGGGGCTCTGCCAGGCGCCTCCATCGGAGCGGGAGTTCCCGGTCGTTGCCGAGAAGGCCGGACAGGAGTGACACCTCATCCAGCGCCGAGTACGCCAGCACAGACAGTGCGCCTCACAGTCCCACTAGTGAGTTGATCAGTAGGGAATGGGTTGACCTTGGTGATGGGTGATTAATGGACAGTAGATTCCCACTTCCGCCTGGTGGTTCATTCAGTAAATTGTGATGAATGATTCTCTAGACTATTAAATAATTATATGGCTAATCCTGGGAAAATTCACAGGTTTTTTTATCGCACAAATATGTTAACTTTTTTTTATCCCAGTAATTTAATAATTTTACTTTTTTCACAATTCATTATTGTTCAATCCACGTTGAGTAACGAGCACGCGTTTTTAAAAAATTTTCTATATTCAGTAGGGTGGCGGAAAAAAAAAAACTATTTTTGTTTTTTGGGTTCGGTATGAAAAAATCATAATTTATCACATTTAAAAAATTTTGAAATCTGCGAAAATGCTCAGATGAATGTGATTTTTACATGTAATATAAATAAATTCTTCAAAGTTTCAATTTAAAATATTAATTTTAGAGATTATCTATGAATTTTGAGCGTTTATAAAAATACATTGATTATTCCGATCTCGAGCGGCCTTTTAATAAAAATCTTAAGATCTTTATTTTTTTGTGACGCAAAATACCTCACAAAATAAAGAAAATAAACAAATGCAACGTTTTAACGTTGATAATCACAAAAAGTGATGCAAAATAACGGAAAAAAATTGTTTACAATCACATATGAACCATTTTTGTAGATTTTAAAATTCGTAAGTGACCTCTAAAAATACTTGAATCGGGTAAATTTTTTTTAGAGCGCTCTTAAAACATGAATTATAATTTTTTGATATCTTAACAGCGCGGGTTGTCATTTACTAGTTTATATCTTTATTAATCTGTTAGATCAGAAAAAAATGTCTCTCTAAGTCAGAACTCATCCATATTTAATATCCGAATAAAATATACTAGTTTACATCTAATAATAAATTATAAAAATTATTTACCAATTGCTATGTTTCCGGTCATATCGCAACGAATACAAATACGGATTAATTAAAAAACTGATCAGAAAGCAACGTTTTTTTAAATTTATTTTTCCATCATTTTGCATAGTTATAGTGAAAACACACAATCCCCACTATTTTTATGGTCAGACAGTTTCTAAGGCATATACGTCCTTAAAGAAATTTCCAAAATCATGAAAAAAAAATACTAATTAATAAAAACAATATTTGTTGGACTAGTCATTAAGATATCCAACTAATCCCAGTGATTAGCATGCCGTCGGATGGTTGTAATAAAGCTTTCTATAGTCACCCTTGCTGGCAATTCATTCCCAAAATCCTGACAATATAATAAGATATTACGAGCACGATAATCTCGTTCTGAACCAGGTTTGTCTGGCATATTTTCAGAGAAGATAGGCCTACTATCTCGGCTCTTTCGGCGCAGCACTCGGAGAAAGGGAACTCCCCTGATGGGTACGTTCAGCGCACAGTATCCGCCTACCGAGTGGTTCAACCCGAGGGTTGTCCATCTCCACAGCGTAGCAACACAAACGCGAGCAGCCAGTCCATCGGTGCGCATAAACCAGCACCCACGTCATAAACCCATAAAAACAAATCCCTAACATTTTGCATGTCCTTCTCTAGATGATGGAGGGTCTCGACCAGTCGCAAGCGAGTTTCCAAGTCTGGGATGACTCGAGTTCGGTTCGTTCGGCGACATTACCGAGAAGACACAGACGTCAGCCAAGCGGTGATTCTACCAGTTTATTAGCAAACTCGACGCCGCGAAGCTCGCGAAGACACAGGTCACCTTGCTCCACGCTGCCGCGCTCCAAATGCTCGAGTTTGAGTCGTTGTACGTCGCGAGCTTCCGTATTACCGTCCAGCAACAACCAGGATCCTTATCAGGCACGTGTAGCCACCCAAAATGGAAAACACTCGAGCAACTCATCACCAAGTCGAAGTGGCGGCAGCTCTGGCTCGGTTCGCGCCACAAACGCAAGTCCGGCGAAGACTTCTGCCACTCTGGGAAGGTCAAACACGCGGCACAGTTTGAGGAGACCGAGTCACGACTCTACTGGCAGCGGTACCAAGTCGACAAACAGCTCGCCGCAGCACAAGGTCATTAACTTCGCCAATAACACTCCAAAAACCACTCTGTAACCCGCCAAATTTATTATAAAAATCATCTTAAACCTTTCAGGTACTTCAGAAAACACCGTCCAGCCACTTGGCGCACATGAGCAGCAAATCAACATCGAGCGGCAAGCTCTCATCCTCGCCACTGAAGACATCAATCATCACTGCCAAGTCGTCGCCGTTAAAGGTCATCCAACCGGGCCACCTAACGCCACTGCAAGAAGCGCAGAATTCCATTACCCTGCAGGTGTCCACGAACTTGAGTCCCGTGAGTCCACCGCAAGAGCAGCCGCGCATTTCAAGCAGTGTTACTCTAGCCTCAAATGCCTCAAGTACAACCACGATATCCGGCTCGCCAGGCACGAAAATCTACGTCCATCAGAATAATTCGCCCATGCGCTCGGTTATAACCTTTGAGAATGGCACGACTGAGAAGGAGAGTGCAAAGGAGAAGCAGGAGTTGGTGAGTGAGAAGGCGCAAAAGGCGATGGAGAAGGAAAAATTAGTCAACTCAAAGGTGGAGGAGCCGGAGAAGCTTCGGAAAAGCGACCAGGAGTGGAAGCCGATTAAACTCGAGCGACCGTCGTCGCTGTATACGACGTCTAAGGACTCGAAATCCGAGTCGGACAAGGAGAATAAACCCAAGGTCGATGAGGACACGCCGAATAAACTCAAGTTGACCAATCGTTTGAACAACAGTCAGGCGCATTTGATTGACGGATCGACTAATAACATTGATAAAAATACCTTGGATCAGTCTGGGGTCGGTACTGCGGTGAAAAACACCAATGACGCGATGAACAACTCGCGAAAACTCAGTTTATCACTGTCCAAAGATGCTCTGAGTTATCGCAATCTTCTGCGCCCCGGTTCCAAGAATAATATCGCGTCGAATCCGCCGTCGCCGACCAAGTCGTTTGATGGCTTTGGCGGGTCGTTTAATAATGTATACATTGAGAACCTGGAGGGTGGAAAATCGCGCCGAGCTCCTCAGGGCTCTGAGCCGAATCTCGAGAAAACTGTCAGCCGCAGTGAATTGTACTCGTATCCAAGTCTCAGCGATATGCAGGTGCAGTTTACCAGCTTGGCGGCGCAGAAAATCCTCAAGGGCTGCGCAATCAACAGCGTTGACACGCTCGTCGAGGTCAACATGGCGGCAGCTGACAAGCCCAATAATCGAGATGTTACCGTACACACAGACTTTGGACTCGTCTAATTTTTAGCGATAAAAAAAATCGTATATATGTTAAGTCCTGATGGGAGAAACGAAGTATAGAAATTTTTTTTCTATTCAAAAAATATCGAGAGCTAGACTGGCTAGTGCAGAAAATAGAGAAATTCTGGAAATTTTTGTTTCTTTTCTTTTTTTGGGAAAATTTTCATCGACTTATTTCATTCGCACTAGATTCTTCCAAGATTTGCCAAGTTGTAAAATTTTTTTTTGAGCAAACAGACGAGAGAAAAAAAAGAAATTTATTATTAAATTGAATATATATAATAGTGTAGGCAAATTAAATGCAATATTTCAAAGTCAATGCGAATTATTTTGTTAAGAATTAACTCAAGATAAAAAAAAAAAAATAATAAAACGTTGATTGCTGTTTATATTATTGTCGTAAAAAATGCGATGATAATATGAAAAATCATCTGTTAGACAGCCATTCCAACGAAAAGTATTTCATAGTTCATTCATAGTGGCCTGTAATAAATAGAATAAACTTATATACTTGAGAGAAGAAAACCCCATTATATTTCGTTGTGGCAGAGTTGAGTAAAAGAAGAAAATAATAAATAATAACGTGTAAACATTCGCTGAAAATAATGATATAAGAGCATATAACTATGTTAATAAAAACTCAGCCTTTTGATTAATTGCGATACGTAATCATTAATCAATTGGTGTAAGAATAAAATCATTATTCATCGACTTACCTCTTCCATATGTACTTTTTTTTTTTCTTCTTTTTTTTTCTATAACATTTTCCTTCATTATCATTTCATTTTTATTTGCGATAGATTGAGTATATATATTATAGATCATCAATATTTTAGTGGCAAGAGATATTCCTCAACATAAATGAAAAAAAAAAAGAAATTTAAAATACTAACGTTCGCACGAATTGTCATGCCAGCTTTGCATCGCTTTACCATGTTAAACCGATTTGCAAAAGCGAAATTCAACTGTCAAACCAATGAGAATTGAATTGTACGGATTAATAAGTGTAATTAAGCTTTGAAAATTTTTAAAAAGAAATCAATTTATAGTAAAAAACGAGTATTATATATGAGTAACGTACTAATTTGCAAATCCACAAAAGATTAATTCACGATCAACGAGTTTGTGAATGGATTTAACTGAATAGAAAATCATGTCTCGGCTAGTTTGAGATACTATTGTGTAGTGCAATCATAAATTCAAAGTGCCAAAACCCTGTAGAATTAATTGCCAATCGGGAAGACAACTAAAAACTGCAGAAATAATATCTCGAAAAAAAAAAAAATTAAAATAGTCATTGTTGGTAGTATAAAAAAAAATTTTTTTACACAAGTTTAAATAGTAATAGAATCTATTTTCGAGATATATATATATGTGTATGCCAAAAGTGACCTATAAGAAAATTGCAGTCTCAAAATAAACAAAATAAATAAAAACGCGAGCAACGAATTTTTCATACGAATATATATTTGCGAAACTTGGCGCGACCTTTTCTGTCTATAAGCTCGACGAAACAGATTACGATATTAACCGCAATAAATATAGCTATTAGCTGTAAGAAAGTATTAAGAAGTAGAAGCTTTGTACATTTTATACCTTCCATTACACTGAATAATAACTATCCGCGTACTCACCGCCCTTTCACTCTCATGTCGCAACGGCCCATCAAACTTTGTTTTCAAGATTGTTTTTCTTCCATTAAACTCGTTGGTCTCGATTGTACTATCGCATTTATCACAATTAAGCGATGCAACAAAAAAAAATCGCTCCAACTAATACCGAAAAAGCGTATATTATTTTTTTGTACATTTTATCGAGAAATCCATCAAAAGTAATAATAGTATTTTGGAATAAATTTTACGACATTTGGTTGATTTGAAAAAAAGTTTTCAAAGGGGGTACTCCTTGAAAATCTGCTTGTTATCATCAATTTTTACGTTTTTCGACGATAACTCTGTAAATAAGCGAGATATTGAAAAATGTTATAAGACTTAAATGATTTAGTGATAAATTTTCTACAAAAAATGTTAAATAAGTTTTTTGATATCTTTCTTAGTTTTTACAATATTAGTGTTTTTTTTTAATTTTTATTTTTCAAAATATCTCGAAAATGGAGGTAAATATCGAAAAAATTTATTCCACATTTTTCATAGTAAACTGAATTCTCAAACTTTTTTGTTAAATAAAATTTTTCATTATCTCAATTATTTATCAAGTTATCACTAAAAAACCGAACAAAAATGATAATATCTGTAGTCATCTGTCGAAAATTTGATGAACCAAAAAAAAAATTTTTTTTTTCTCCATCAAACATCTTAAAATTTATTATTAAAATAATTTTAGTTAAATTTTTACAAAAGTTCTTATTGTAAGTAAATTAATTTTTTCAATCAAAAAAAAAAAAAAAAACATACATATACGCCTTTTTTTGGCATAAGTGGAGAAAAAAAATTTCTTTTCGACATGAAAAATGTATCTTTATGCATTCATTCTATTTTTTTTATTAATTTTCACATAATCTTCTCAGGCGACATGACAAATTCTTTTTAAAAAAAATCTAGTTATGTCAACTGGAAGAGTGTCATTTTTTTAATTAATCTACAAATAGACAGTACGAATGTAACATAAATCTCGAAAATAGATATTCAAGATAAACCTACACAACTCTTAATAATAACTTTATCCTCCTACTCCTAAACCGCGATTTAGAGCTGTCAACAGTGGATACTTTCCACCGCCACATTTCCCACTGAAATCGTCCAAATCAAGAGCCCAAACCATTCCCCCGCCGAGATTCAAGTCACGAATAAAAGCCGCCTTATCCCGGACACTGGAGACATCATCAAAACTGACCCACTGATCGCCCTTGTAAGCGTAGGGCCCAATGCGTCGCAGTGGATCCTGAACTACCGCCCAGCCATCAGCGATAACATTGCTACAAATCTAAAAAAAAAAAATACACGAGTGAATTTTTGTTGAATAAAAATTTGAAATTTTTCATTACTTCATAAAACGCAAGGAACCCAGGCTGACGAGTAAAGGGTCCTCGCTGTCCAGGACTAGTCGATGGCGACTGAAGGCTGTTTGCAGCGTTATTAGAGAGCGTATAACTCTGGCCATAAAACGGAATACCCATGACGAGACGTTCTGGCGGAGCTCCTTTGTGGATCCAGTACCTTATCGCGAAATTGCCATTCAAATGGTCACTATTATCGCCCAAATAGGGATAGAGTGGCGCCAAGTGACCGGTCAGACCCTCCCAATTGCCATGAAAGTCATAAGCCATCACTGAGATCCAGTCCAAGTACCTGGCGAGCGTTGGCACGTCGTAACTGCGGTCAATGACGTGTTTACTGGCGGAAACCCCGGCGGAAAGTAGCAGATTTCGTGGTCGAAAAGCATCGCTGAGTGTCTTCACGAGCAGTGAAAAACCCTTTCGATCGGAGTCTCGACCGAGTTCGCATTTAGTTTGCCAGCAAACAGGAAATTCCCAGTTGAGATCCAGCCCGTCAAAGCCAAAGTGTTCCAAGAGTTTTACTGCGTGCACGACGAAATTCAATATGGCACTCTGATCGGATACAAGTCGACTATACTTGTCGTCCGCTGAATCGTTCCATCCACCGATAGCTAGGAGTACTTTCACTCCTTTTGCTCGGTGCGCCAAGACTCGACCGAAAAAATCATTTTCTATATCCACCTGCGAATCTCGAAGCGATATCGTCAGCTTTTCTGGGTCCAAGATTGCAAAGGAGTATATTATGTGGGTACACAGGGTAGAATTAATATTTTCCGGGGTAAATCTACCGGTGCCTGGCCGATACCAAGCCCAATTTGTAAAGTAGCAAACGATTTTTTTACTCTCTGGTAGTTCTTCGCTGATTGCTGAAGATACCCACGGCGATCCGACCACCGAAATCATCGATGCTTTATTTTCCAAAAGCTCAGGCAGCTCATTTGTCTAGAAAAAAAATTTAACTCATTAAAAATGCATTATACAATACTCTTTTTTGTTTGTTTTTTTTTTGCGAGATTTATATGTATGTTAAATATTTTATGTTAAACATTTTCCCCTGGCATGATATTTTTTTTACAGTTAGTTTAAAGTCCGAAAAACATTTAAAAAAATCAGCAACCCTCTAGCATCGTTTTAAACAGCGTCGCACACCCTCTAAACCTGAAATTCATGGGACATAGTCATGTAATATAGTATTAAATATTTTGCCACGTGATGATAATTTTTTAAAAGTTACTTTACAGTTAAAAAAACACCCAAAAAAATCAGTAACCCCCTGGCGTCGTTTTTAACAATCAAAATGGGATACTTAAGCAAATGACGATTTTTTAGAAACCAAAATTATAAAAATGAGAGTACAATCTCACTAAAAAAACACAAAAATTACAGAAATAGTTTTACCATTGCCTATAAAATACTGTTTTACAGATATAAAATTTCAGTAAAAGTTCGCCAGACAGCACAAAAAATTAGATAGATAATTAGAAAATGGTTTAAATAAAATTTGATTGCAATTGGAAAAAATTCAATATCAGTTGACGCGATTTAAGGAAAAGAAAATTTTACTCTTTTTTTTCCAGGTACCCCATTTAGCTCCGCATTACCCTAATGAGAAAAATTATTTACATTTAAAAAAATTCTATTCACCTCTTCCACGACGTCAGACCTGAGTTTACATCGTGCATTTTCCGGCCAATCACACCTATCACTATTCCAGTGGAGTCCAGGCGGGCAAGTCATTTCCGACACCTGCCCAAAGTTGCAAATAAGGTACTTGGAACAGTCTTCCTTGTGCGGAAGAAATAGTCTTCCCTCGCATTCGCCAATTGGCAGAGGTGGTGGAGGCAGCGGACCAGCCTCCACCTCAATTGAGTCGTCAATTTCATCAACGGGCGGTGAAAAAGTTGGTGATAAAGTGGTCGAAAAGCTCCAAGTCGTCGTATCTCCAGAATCACCAGGAGTTGTCACCGGCGTGTCAATTTCCGCCGGACTAAAACCTACAACAATAAAACTATGAATTAATATAATCAAAAAATAAAATTTATCATATCAAATACTTGCCAGTGACACTGCAATTCGGACCGGCCGGATAATTTCTCAATACCCGATTCAACGTTTTCAACAGCGGACTTGATTCGCAGCCGCAACGATTTTTAAAATCATCCAAATCCAACGCCCAAACCATGCCTCCACCCAACCCCAGCGATTTGATCAACTCAGCCTTGCGCCGCATTTGCTCCACATCGTCAAAACTGACCCACTGATCGCCCTTGTAAGCGTAGGGTCCAATGCGCCGCTGTGGATCCTGAACTACGGTCCAGCCGCGCTTCAAAGTTCGCTCGCAAATTTCGTAGTAGGCAAGAAAACCGCGTGCACGAGTAGCTTCCCCGGCTTCGCCACCGCCGTAGGTTGGTGCATTCAAGCCGTGGGCACCCCTTTCAGCTAGGGAGAACGATTGTCCATAGAAGGGAGCACCCATAACCAGTTTTTTCGCTGGGGTACCCTGTTCTAGCCAGTAGTGAACGGAAAAGTTGGCGTTAAAAGTCGGTTCCCAGTCGTCTGGGCGAGCATACAGCGGTGCCACGTGACCCGTTTTCTTGTCCCACTGTCCATGGAAGTCATAAGTCATCACTGAGATCCAATCCAAGTATTTGGCGAGGGTAGGCACATCATAACCCGCATCTATCACTCGCTTGCTTGGAGACACCGCGGACGACAGTAAAAGCCCTTTTGGCTTGAAACTCTCACTCAATTCACGCACGAATTCAGCGAAACTCATTTTATCAGTCTCTGGACCTCGTGTGCAGTCCACCTGATACCGAGAAAATTATAAACTAACAGTTAACAATATTTTCCAGTGAAATTTCAGGTGAAAAAATGATTCATCTACTGACCTGCCAGCACACTGGATACTCCCAATCTAAATCGAGCCCGTCAAATCCGTACTTTTCAATGAACTGAATAACATGAGAAATAAATCTCTTTCGAGAGGATGGAGAATTAACTAATCTACTGTATTTATCCCCTGCTGAATCGTTCCACCCGCCAATTGCAATGAGAACTTTGATTCCCTTGGATTTTAAGGCGACCACTCGCTCGAAAAATTCTGCAGAGAAAAATACAATTATTAAATATTCTACTAACAAAAAAGTAATAAACTGACTGTTGTCAATGTCTGCCCAAGGATCGTGCGGTGTAATAACGCCCGATGAGCCAAGAACGGCGAAACCGTAGATCACATGTGTGCACAAATCGCTGTCAATGTCTTCAGGAAGGAATTTTCCGCCTTCCTGCCGATACCACGCCCAGTTTGTAAAGTAACAGACGACTTTAAACTGTTCAGCATCACTCGCTGCACCGCTGTTTATCGGATCGAGCGACTCTGGATCCATCAGCTTCGATGGTTTCTTCCAATCGAGGTCTTCTCCAACTTGCGGGTGCTGGAGAGCTGCAAAAGGTAATTTTTACATGAAAAAATATTGTTTTCGTTATGAAAAACACCCAGAATTTTAGTTGCAAACGTACGTCTGTCATTTTCATTCGGCGAGGCTGCTAAAACCTGTTGGAGAGTGTGCAGAAGCGGATGATCGCCTTCTCCGCATCGTCCTTTAAAGTCGTCCAAATCCAGGGCCCAAACCATGCCTCCGCCGAGGCGCATATCGCGGATAAATTGTGCTTTGCGCTTGAGCATGGCCGCGTCATCAAAACTGACCCACTGGTTGCCCTTGAAAGCGTACGGTCCCATGCGTCCCTGCGGATCTTGGACGACAGTCCAGCCGCGGTTGTGAATTCGATCGCAAATCTCGTAGTAGGCGAGGAATCCAGCGGCGCTGGTAAACTCTCCCGCGGTTCCAGCGCTCGCCGGAGCATTTAATCCAGTTCCCGCGTGGGGATCGTGAATGGTAAAAGCCTGGCCATACAGGGGCATACCCATGACGATGCTACGAGCCGGAGCGCCTTTAGAAATCCAGTAGTTGATGCTGTAGTTGGCGTTGAAGAAGTAAAACTCATCGTCCTCGTGGTAATACAGAGGTGCGACGTGGCCAGTCTTTTTGTCCCACTGTCCGTGATAGTCGTAGCACATTACGGCAATCCAGTCCAAGTACTTGGCCAGTGCGGGCACATCGTAGCCCTTGTCTACGACAGTTTTGCTCGGAGAGACCGCGGCAGACAGCAAGAGTCCTCGAGGTTTGAATTCTCCATTCAATTCTCGCAAAAGCGACGCGAATCCTTCGCGATCTGATGCCGGACCTTTGCGGCAATCTACTTGCCAGCAGACTGGATACTCCCAATCAAGATCTAGCCCGTCAAATCCGTACTTCTCGAGAAAACCGATAACGTGCTCGATGAATTTCCGTCGCGATGAAGGTGAGTTTACCAGGCGGCTGTACTTATCTCCGGCCGAGTCGTTCCATCCGCCCAGAGCGAGTAGGACCTTGAGTCCGCGACTTTTGTAGGCGACCACGCGATCGTAAAAACGATTGTCAAAGTCGGCCCAAGAGTCGTGAGCACGGATAGTCAATTCGGAATAGTCCAGCACGGCGAAACCGTAGACAATGTGAGTGCAAAGTGTGTGATCAATGTTTTCTGGAAGGTATTTTCCAACTCCCCGGCGGTACCACGCCCAATTCGTGAAGTAACACACGACTTTGAAGTCGCCTGACAGCGGAGACACTAGGGAGGGATCTATTTGAGGTGGTGGAAGTGGCTTGGGCTTTTCCGTCCACTGCTCCCACGACTGATCCCACTTTTGCGTCGTTGATGTCGTCGAGGGACGTTGGGTTGTCGGTCTGGGAGCTGGTGGTTTGGTTGTATGACTTGTAGATCTTGTTGTGGTCGTTGAAAGCTCTACAGACGTTGTGGTGTCTACTGGGTCGTTATCGCACTTGGCCAGATGCGGCCAGTCGCAGAGACCTTTGTCTTTGTTGAAATGCAGCCCTGGAGCGCAGGAGAATGTCATGTGACGACCCCACAAGCATGTTTGATAGCTGCCACACTTGCCCGGCACTCCGATAACACTCCCGGGCTCACAGGGTCCCTGGAAAAAAATTTATAGCATCAGTAAAAACCGTTGGGAGAAAGAAAAAAATTTTTTCAAGCAAGAAGAAATGTGATTGTGTTTTTTTAATCGTGTTTAAAAATTATTACCATCTGTTTAACGACGAGTGGCGAGAATTTCTTTGGTTTATCTTTGCAGGAATTGGTAAATGGCCAGTCGCACATATTTCTCTCTTGATTCCAAACCAGTCCAGGCCCACAACGTTGGAGAACCAGGTTATTATTCACACAAATGAGAAAACTCGTGCACGATCCGGGATAAGAATAGTACTGGCCATGCTCACAATTTTTGCCGGAAAGTGTAGGCATTTTTGTCGTCGTCATTGTTGTCCATGATTCGGTTGATTTAACTGTAGTTGTTGTCGGATACCATGATACAGTTGATACACTGGAAGGCCGGTGTGTTGGTCGCTGCGTAGTTTGAGTTACTGAAATATAAATTTTCATCACTAGATCGATTGAACAGAAAAAAATCTCTGCACATTTTGTACCTTCAAGTACTAAATTGTCAATAAAATTAAAATTTAACGCGGAAATTTGTCCGAAATACAGTGAAAACTGTGTGAGAACTTGAAAATATTTAAACCATCGCATTTTTCGCAGTTTTTATATCGAATTTAACGTAACATTAGTTGAAGAAAAATAAAACCACGGAAACAGTCGTGAAACACAAGTACGAAGACTGTCTTTACTCACTGTTAAACGAGGGAGCATCAGAAAAACATGTGTCCAAAGGTATGAGGTAACATGACGAAATAAAAAAAAACTGGTTTCTACTGAGATATCTCGACTATACTTCTAAAACTCCATAAATTACCATAATTTCCGTGACAAACCGGTATTATTGACGAGAAATTGTTTACTCATGATTAATATCCATTTAATTTACCGGAAACTTGACATTTTCCAGCCCAAGGCCAATCGCAACGACCGCGAATGTCATTCCAATGCAAACCCGGAGTACAGGCCTCTCTTCTGAACTCTCCGAGAACGCATCGAAAGTAATTCCCACAACTTCCCGGGTCTGGAATGTATTCACCAAAGCTGCAGGGTCTCTCGGGGCTGGTAGTTGTGCCATCAACGTCTCCGAGCTCGCCCGAGGAGTCGGTTATCGTCGTCCACTCTGTCGGAGCTCTGACAATACGTAAAATCGATCAATAGTACTTAATTAAACGTGGGCGAAAAAGTGTAAAAAGTCCTGGGGAAAATTATCCACCGATAAAAATTCACATCTCACCGGATGGTCGTGGTAGTGATGGTCGTGCTGGTGGTCGTGGGTTTCCAGGTCCAGGAAGGCCAACTGGTAGTAGCTTTGCTGGTTTGTTGTGTCCACGTAGGCCACGTGGTAGCCTTAGTGGTCGATGGAGACGTTGTTGGGCGTGAGGGCCTCGGCACGCCGTCATTTGCATCGCTGTGAGTCGTCATTGTGGGTGGCTGAGGGGTAGCTGGCTCTGACGGGCGCTCGCAATTCTCTCCGAACGGCGTCGGATCCAGTAGTCGACCTAAATTTCAATTCCAAGCGATTAAAAGAATATACACCGGAAAAATTAATAGATTGAATTGACAGTTCACTGAATTCTAAATATATTATAGAAAAAAAATTCAATACCTGTATTGTAATTTTTTTGTTAATTTAACATAAAATCTACCATACAACTCTATGTTCTACCAGAAATTCGCTTTCAAAGGCACTTATCTGTAAAATTATTTGCAGAAAAAATTGATAAAGTTGAAAAAAAATAAATTTTCTAAATTTTGAGAATATACTTGATTTTTTCACCTCATAAAATTGTGGTCAATCCGGGGTGATTAACGAGATATAAATTATTAAAAATTGTTGTTTCGCAAAGCGGATAAACGTGGCCATGTGGCAATTACTCGAGATTTTTCACTTTTTACATAAATAAAAGTCTTTCAATCGTAAAATGCCCAGTAGGATATCTTAAAAATCAAGATTTTTACGCGCAAAGCTTTTGTTACTTGAAATAAGAAAAAAAAAATACGGACATGCACTAACCGAACAGCCGGGTATATACATTTTTAAATGTTTTTACCTAAAGCACGATTTAAACTTCGTAAAAGAGGAAACGGCTCGAGGCAGCAGCGATTTGTAAAATCATCTAAATCAACGGTCCAAGCTGCAGCACCGCCAAAACCATTGTCTCGCAGCCAAGCTCCCTTTTCTGCAACGCTTTGTGGATCGTCATAGCTGACAAACTGATCCTTGAAGAAAGCCGTGGGGCCCGGTGCACGTCTCCATCCATCTCGCTTAATTTTGCGGCAAATTTCGTAATAAGCAAGCATTCCCGGCTGTCCGGTAAACTGGCCAGGCTTCCCAGGACCTGCCGCAGGATCTCCCAAATGCGATCGGTCAGCTTGAGCTAAACGGTAGGCCTGTCCATAAAATGGAATTCCAGCTAGAAGCTTTGATTTATCAGCTCCCAATTTAGCCAAGTAATTCATCGTCCAATCCTAGAAAAACGTTTATCAAACAATTATTTTATATTTGAATTTCTTCAAGCACTTGAAGGGAATATTTTGGATTTGAGACTCACGACATTGTAGTACGGATTACGGTCCTTCGACGAGGCATGAAGTGGAGCAATTTGTCCTGTTTGTGATTCCCAAGATCCGTGATAGTCGTAGGTCATAACAGAGAGGAAGTCTGCAGCCTCTGAGAGCTCTCGAACGTTGTAAGCTCGGTCAATGACTTCCTTGTAGCCGGACAGAGCTACAGCCAGTGTCAAACGTGGCTCTGTACTGTCGAAAGCCGTTCTTAACTCTTGAATAAATTCTGTGAAGTAGAGTTTATCAGAGTCTGGGCCCTTGTTGCAGTTACTCTGCCAACATTTCGGATAATTCCACTCGACGGAGAGACCATCAAAATTATTAATTAGTAGAAAATTGATTGTAGACGTAATAAAATTTCTACGAGCACTTGGACTGCTAACTAATTGCGAATACTTTGCTCCAGCACTGTCTGTCCATCCTCCAATAGCTAGAAGTACTCGAGACTCTGTCACAGCAGTGATTCGTTCGTACAAACCTGTAAAAAAAAAATTTTCACCACCTTGAGCTCGAAAAATCGAGTTTTTTCATCCTGGAAACGAGTGTAAAAAAATATTTATCACCATACCTACGCGAAAAATCTAACATTCCAACTAAAAATTGACGATTTGTTCTGAATTTGTCACTTTTGCAATTGATAACTTTGTAGTTTTGCAAATATACGACAATTTAAAGTGGCAAAAGGGCTTAAAAAATGACTTTTTATAATTTTTGAGACAGTGACAGTGATGAGCTTCGTAAATTAGTAGAAAATAAAATTTTAGATGAGGCTCAAAACGT
>MVJL01001088.1:0-10185 GCA_002156465.1 Macrocentrus cingulum | reverse complement strand
GAAATATTATTAAAATTATTCACAATAATCCAATGATATTTCAGAAGATTATGGATAATTTAATTATTCATGGATTTGATAGTATAGCCGAGGCTATTATTAAACAATTTTCCAGTGCAAAATTAACAGTACAATACTTTGAGACAGCTTTAAATACAAAAACAATCATTAAATCTAGTAGAAAATATAATTTTGGTTTGTTAACAAATGCCAAAAGATTTGTTCAATGCAACAGACAAGAAATGATGATTCGAATGAACATGGAGAAGACAATAGATGCGATAGCTGTTCTTCAAAACAATCGCAAAGTCTATTCCAAATTTTTGTGGCATATGAAAGACATGAAAATGTATTTAGAAGATATTGTTTTATCAAATTGTCGGCCTAGTATGAAAATATATCGAGTTCTTATTGATCGAATAGTGGAAAAATGGGAGGTTGAATTTCTCAATAAACTCTTGTGCCAAACTGTTAATCATGCGGGAATCCATGGTTTACCCATAATTCATGATCTGATTAATCGTGGCGCTGATGCAAAAACGGCGGAAATTAACGGGAAAAATCTCGTGTATTTAGCAATAAAAAAAAGTGATCCAACATTACTTAGTTTTTTAATTGAAGAATTAAAACTAACTATTTCTGATGACTTTTCACTAAAATCATCAGTACTAATTCAAGCGCTAGATTCAAATCCATTTCCACGATTTTCACGTCCGCAATTTTGGGAAATGATGTATTATATTATAACTCATGGAACTATTGAAATTCCGAAAAAATCGAAAAAATTCTCAATTATAGATGATGTTAAATCAAAATTTGAAGATAAATCATCGGCATTTTGGATATTACTGGCTGGTAATACGGATAATATTGAAACAAGTTATAGAATAAATGGACAATTGAAATTTTTTGAACCTCATACAACAGATCTTTCGGAAAAAATGTTAAATTTACGACGTAATTTAGTTTTACAAGAGTGTTATAAAGAATTTGAAAAATTTAAATTATCAATTTTTAATCGACGTCAAGAATTGATTTTACTCACAGAAATATTATTGAAATATCGTGGTCTAGATAAACTTGAGATAATTGAGGAAGAATATTTTTCACATGCGATTGAGGCAGCTCTGCAATATGACATGAAAAACACACAACTCACGTCGCATCTATTAAAACGCTTAGTTCGAGGTATTTTTGAGAATATTGGTACAATTGAGGATTTAAATTTCATGGAAAAACTTTTGCACAAAAATATCCTGCCACATTTGAGTCACTTGCAATTTGTGACATTGGTCAATGAGGTAGTAAAAAGTTTAGTGAGTAGAAAACAAAATTTTCTACAACGTCGTTTAATAAGTCTAAAAGCAAAAGTTTTACAATCAAAATCTCAATTGTACGCAAGATTACCCATAGAAATAACTGATATTCACAAAGTTTGGGAAAGTCTAATTAAAATTTCATTGAAACCGCGAGCAATTGATTATATTAATCTTTTTGATTGTTGGTCTAATCGTCAAAAACGTAGTGCAACACTGTGTCGAATTTCACATCGTGACATTGAGCACTTTCTCGAAACGACTGACGATAAAATCACGATAAATACGGAAAAATTTGTCAACATGATTACAGAAGCTGAAACACTTAAAAACACAAAAAAGTCAAAACAATTGATAGCAATAGCCGAAGAATTAGTTGGAATGTATGGTGTAAGCTTGAGCGGAGATTATACGGATATATTTACTCAAATTTTGGAAGCTGGAAGTTTAGAAAATTATGAAAATTCACGTAATATGAAAAAACTTGTATCTAAACATATTGATAATGTAAAAAAATCATTTATTGGACATATTAAAATTCACGGTGGAAGTACAATAACTACCAGTATGATATATTTTGTACCGATGATTGAATCAGCGATAAATATTAAAAAAATCTGTGAATCCGTTGAAAATAATAAAATAGATTGTAAAAAAGCCGTGATATTTCTTACATTGGCTTTAGGAATGTTTATAATTCAACCGATAGCTCCGAAAATTGTTATTTGGAGTGTCGGTTACACAATAAACGCTGAATTGTCAAAACTTTCGGTTCCGCCGCCATTATCAAAGAATAATCTAGATAAAATGGCAGAATTGAAAATGTTACGACAAATGCGTGTAGAAAAAGCTATCATATGGTTGGGAAGAGTAATGACATTTATTGCCATAGGTTTTGAGGCTTATACAATTTATGAAATTGCAACACACCTAAATACTTGTTTACAATATGGATGTCAATTTTCGATTCAGATAAAACTTATTCTAGAGATTATTATGGCATCTATAAGAATTTTAACGATAATTGCTTTGTATTTATTGCCGATTAATCCAATAATCGGTGGATTAATTTTTTTAGATCTTTGGATAATTGAAAAAATCCTAAATCTTGCATTGGACTACACAATTTTTACCATAGAGTATCAACCAAACGTGCTCGAATCTATGGATTTTCTTATTGGTCAAGTAGGACTTGGAGATACAATATTTTCCGACATTTTAGAACGTACTCACATTGCAATACGTTATACCAACGAAATGGCCGTTAAGATACTTCAAGCGCATCCTAATATTATTGCTGTAGCAATGCCCATTGGTTGGTTACTTCCAAATGCCAAGAATATCAGTAGATCCACCTGTCTTATCGACATGAGAAGTGAAAATTACGAAAATACAATTAATTTAGCGAGAATCATACCAAAAGAAACTACTGGAACAATTCGTCTCTGTTTGCCTGAATATGACATGCCAAAAATTTTCAATATGGACGAGGGTGTGCCGATTGTTGAGTCTGCAGTTTACCGATGTGTTGGAGCACTTGTTATCGGTAATAAAAGCGAGTGGAATAGTCGAAAAATCAATGATCCACGCACTATATTGTTTCAATTGGACAATGCTTACTCTGCAAGTGTTTACGGTCACGATAAATACAGTAATTTCTTCATAATCAATCATCTGACAGCGTCATCGACAATAGTTGGAGGGAAATCGTCGAATATTTACGAAATATCGAATGCGGCAGACACAATTTTCGTTTTGAATTCCGCCTCCATGCGGGAAACAATCATTTTTTCACAGTCACAGCATCGGAAAGTGACGTTGAAATTGTACTTCAACGGCACTGACATTGTTGGACAGTTAGTTTTCGGTCCTGGCAATCGTCGGTGTTTGTTACGATGGGATAATGCGTGGAAATCGGTTGCGATCGGCAAATCAATGCGGGTTTTTGCGATTTATGGACGGCCCAAAAAACCCGATGAAATTCAGTGTGCAGACAGTGAAATGTTACGCCAACTAGAATCGAAATATTCGTTTGTTGTCGATGGCGGTGGAGGTTCGTTACTAGAAAGTGACGTTATATACAATTGTCACCACGCTATTTTGCATCCCTTTACTAATTATATCGTCACAAATGTCAATAATAATGTGACATACACATTTTACGCTGAGTTTTCTGGATATGACACTTTTTCGACTGCTAACAGTAGACGAAAACCCGTGCACACGAGTATCGAATTGAAAAATGATGCAATAGTTTTGCTTATTTTTGATAAAAAACCTCTGCACAATCAAATTATCTCAATGACATATTCACCGAAAGAAAATTTACTAATTTCGGATTTAATTTGGTCGGAAAATAGTGTATTACATCTAAAAATACGAGGATATTACTCGAATTCGTCGTACGTTGATGAAAATAATGTCGGAAATGCCGATGAATTGCGGCACAAAATGGCGTCTATTCGATTTTACGATAGATACACAGGTGGATATCTTCTTCCCATTATAAATTTAAATGATAAACAGGATTTAATAGTAATAAAAGACTTTTCTCTAACTGTAAAAACCAAAATAACTAACCTCAAAAACGCCACATCAACTTATTATCAAATTATCACAGCTAAAAATTCATCTATCAATATGGATATACAGCTTATTTGTTCTGAGACAAAGGACACTTTTTATTTCGGTAGATCAAACTCTGACATGATTTACATTGATGAAAAAATGAAGTTTGCCGCAGGTCTTGATGGATCGGATTATTATACACTCATGCCAACAACTCCTGAGTATTTTTGGATCAACAATGAGGCAATTGACGAAAAACTCGACACACTTATTGTGCCTGATGGCCTTTGTAATTATTTAACAATTAAACGTATGTCAAAAAATTTTTCTCCAGCGATAAATTCAAATTTTGATGTGGTAATAAAGTGTTGGTCGAAAAATTCATCACTTCGTATCAATGTTGTATTACAAAAGTATTGGATTGGAAAAAGTTATCAACATTTATTAATTTTATGGAAAAACGCAACTTATATAATATTGCCAAAATTCATTGAAATATTTTTATCTAACGCAGATTATCTAGAATTTCCATCAGTAGATAAAAAGAACGAACTGTTGATTGTTGAATTTATTTCTATGCACAACAACGTTCAATCCACGGCCATTGTAAATGTCAATGGGAATGAGCCATTTTGTGTTGTTTACGTGTCAGATGTTAATGAAACTTGGGAGGCAAGTATCGATCGAGAAAATGATGTTTTATTAATTTTAAACGGAGCTACAACGTCTATTCGTCTTAAGAATTTTTATATTGATAATCAAGTGTCATCGGAATGGGTGAACAAGATTTTTGTTATTGTTGATGATTTATTCGACGCTCATCATATAAATCATTTGGATAGTGAGGATATTCTGGATTTGTTGTCGAAAAATCGAGATAAGCAGTTGGATATTTTGAAAAAACTTGCAGAATCCACGTTTATTTTGAGTAAACATCAAGAAGGTAATTTACGTATTAATTACGATGATTCTGGAGTTGTTGACGGACTCCATTGGGCAGTTTTACGCGTGACTGATGCAAAACCTAACCAAACTCAGGCTCATTGGGACAAGGAACTTGCGGAATTATGGATTTGCGTAGAAAAATCATGTGCAATTGTTGAAAATTGGTGTAAATCACGAGGTAACAGATTAAATTCAATAGTTTTTCAAACTCAAATGATTTATCAACCGATAATTATTCGTGATATTGACGAGTTGGAGTGTGCACAAAATGGCGGTAATGAAGAAAAATTCATTGAAACATTAAATAATTTTTTTAAAATGGCTCAACGACTTTTTGAATTATCTAGACCACTAAATATAGATGTTGAACGGTTTTTATTTTGTATTAGTATATTTTATGCTGAAAATGTAACAACTATTCCGGTATTTTTTTTATTTGGCTTTGATAATATGTACAGTCAAGGTCATTTTGTATTTGAAGATTGTAAGAGGGTTGTTACAGAGGAAAGATTTTTTAATTTGAGTTTCGAAGATGTTCGTGAGGTAATTGAAGATTCTATTAAAAAATTTGAGATAAAACGACTGTTGAAAACGCGATACAGAGCGTGGATCGATGCAGACCGAGTTATTGATGCTATTCGACAAAGTTTTCACGCTTATGATGACTGGTATAATTTTTTAAAAATGACCTATAGTATTTTTTTTCCAGAAAAACCGGAGATAAATTTTAAGCGAATTGACAGCATTAAAAAACATGAATTTTCCCAATTACCTTGGTATGAAAAAACTGCTAGATATCTTCAAAATTGCTAAAGATAAACTTCAACTCGTATATAAGATCTAGAATAAAATTGAATTGGAAAAAATTATTAAGTATTTTGCTTCACTGAGAGAACAATTTATTGATATTTAACGCATATATATATATATATATTAGGTAAATGTTGAATTGATTTATTACGTTAAAAAATATATGTTAGTTAGTAGATTATGGTGAATCGATTTATTAGCAATAAATTTTGGGATAGTAGTACAAAATATTTGATTTTTTTACACTAAGAATCATTTTTTAATTATTAAGATTAATTTATCAACTGTTATTAGGATCGATTTATTAACTGTTAATAAATCGATATTAGTTGCTGCTTATATAAGCAATCTGTATAGGCGTACTTCCGTAAAAAACCGATTTTGAAAGTTTTTTTTTTTAGAAACCGGGGGTAAAAAAGTCAGCTAATCATTTCTATAACAAAAGTAGTTGCCAATTTTAATATTTAAAATTTTTTATTTGAACAATAGGCTAAAAAAGCTATAGATAATTATTTTAGGGTAGTGATTATGGTTGGAAATTTATAGGGGATGTCTTTCCGAACATTTTGGCGTATTATTTGTTTCAAAATGTTCATTACGGCTGGAGAAATTTAATTTTTAATATTAAAAGTTTAAACAAATGACGATTGCGCGCAAATTACGCAAGCGAACTGGGCATTTCTTTTTCTTAAAATTATCTACCCTTTTAATTCTAAAAGGTGCAATAAGTTTAAAAACATTTCGAAAAAAGAAGTAATTTTATAACTAAAAATTTAAATAAAAAAAATTTTTATATCGTATTGGATTATTTGGAATTTTTTTCATCGATTTACAGCCATATTGGTTGTAGATAATTTTAAAAAAGACCCTCTTCCCAAAGGGGGTGGTAAAAAAAATAAATATTCAAGCCATAGTTTTTATACATCAAATTTTGTTTAACATCTGAGATGTTTACACGCGTAAATAAGTCATATATTCAAAGTTAATAAATGCTTCTTAAATAAAAATAAACACCGATAAATCCCAAATTTCTAAATTAATTGATACAAGCAAATTATTAATTTATTTTTAAGCAGCGATTTATTTATACATTCACTATACCACGTACTTGATATATAAAATTTATTATCCATTGAAAAATTTTATTTACTATTAATAAATTCTTTTTTCGCAATGTCAGTTATATTTATATTTAATGCATATGTTAAAGTTTTTCAATCCGATTCAATTTTTTTTTCAGTTACTGGGACCTAAAATGATAAAATGTCGATGACAATTGAAAAAAAAATTTTTTCCGTTACAACTAACCTCAGAGTGGTCATATGAAGTATTTCTAAACTTTAATACGATTTTTTCCTTTCAACATTCTTCTACGTTTCAGTAGAACGATAACTGACTTTCGTTAACGATAAAAATTTATCAGAAATCTATTATCGCCGGCCTTATCGTGTTCCAGCAATTTTTACTGACGCACGTATGTTGTTAAATAGATTTTAGTGCACGGCTCTCGGTTGTGACGTCAAAATACTTTACACCCACCACCGACTTTTTGGAAAAGTATAAAATAGAGAGTTTTTCGGCCACTCTTCACAGTTTGGTTTGTACAACGTGTTGATCAATAAGCAACAAAAAATAATATTCTTCTGGCATTGGTAAGTCTACATCACGCGTAACTTTTTATTTTATTCAGAAAAATCATGAATTTTTATTTCAATTTTTATTTTTATTTTGGCTCACAGTATTTATAACGTTTAAGTAAATTAAGGGAAAATTTATTTTTGGATTTAGAACATATAGTCTAACATGGCTCTCACCAATATTCGACGGTTTAGAATTAATTTTAGTTTTTGATCTGACATTTTGCATCTCTAAAGCCAAAAAAGCGCATAGAGAAAATTCTTTTGCTGTTTTAAATCATAATATCTTCAAAACTATTGAAGATATAAATTTTTCTTAAAAGACCTTTTTTGTAGAGAATTTTATTAACTACAAAAAAGGTTCCCAACAAAATTTGTGCAGCTCTAATTCTTATGAAGATATTGGCAGTTAAATTATTTCCAACTTTTTTTCAACAAAAAGTACTCATATAAAACTCGATTTTTTTAAATTCAAAATATCTTCAAAACTATTAAAGATATAGATTTTTCATAAGAAACCTTTTTTGTAGAGAATTTTATTAGCTACAAAAAAGGTTATAAGCATAATCCGTCTAACTTGCATCCTTATCAAGATATTAGCAAGTATAAATGTCTGAATTTTTTGGCTTTACATACGATGTCTATAAACAGTAATTTTCATTATTTTTCGATACCAATTTTACGATCAATCAAGTCGTAGACTGTAAAACACGTTCCATATTGTAGTACTAAGTTCCAAGTTCTCAAATCTGCCAGCGTGCAGTAAGTATAAATTGTTTTCAGCAAGTTTTAGATAATAGTTTATGTAGCAATACCAGATAAAAATGTTACAATTGCATATAGTGAAAATTGAGTATTTTTACTTAAAGAAATATTTCAATGCATTTTTTCGACGTGATGTAATAAATGTAATTTTCAAGGTCAAGTAGAATTTTTTCATTGCTGACACATTTTTTTTCTCTTATCAAAATTTTTTATAGCGCGCTAAAAATACCATAATATTTTGTTTCTTTTCATTTTAACGGTGAAAAGAATATATTTATTGTTGGAGAAAAAATCACTGACAATAATTTTTTATACGTATATCACGAAATGAGCAGCCATTTTGCACAAATATAAAACAAAATAAATTCCTACTGAAACTGCAAAAGTAGAAAATAAATATGGTGAAACCTAATAGAACACACCCTTCTGGTTATTCTTCTAAAAAGGTTTTATAATTCATTTTTAAAACATATAATAAGTCAAAGTGAATGTAGAAAAAAGAAAATTACATGCAGGAACTGTTTATTGCGGTAATTTTCGTTCATAATTCAGAAAATAAACCGAGTTTTATACTAGCTCTAAATATCAAAAAACATTTTTTGGTGATAACTAAACAGATTACGATCAATTTCAGGTGTTTTTATAAAGCATTTCTGCCGGAATTGAATTTAAGCAAAAAAAAAAAAATTAGAGAGTGTCACCGAACACTCGGTAGGAACGAAGTTCCTTTCGCAGTATTTATTTTGTTTATAAATAATTATATCAGTACACTGCTGTACGACGGAACAGCTGACGCAGATGCAATATATATATGTATATATAATGCTGTGTGCAGTGTGTAGTGTGTAACTTCGTTCCAAAAATAAAATAATAATTATAAACTATTACGCAGCACGCGACTTCTGAAATAAAAGCGAAAGTAGACTCCACCGAGATGCTCGCGTATGCTACACACTGCTTGCATATGCGTGCACACGCACTATACTTTTAACCGGTTGCGTTCACGGAGAATAGATTGCATGCGAACACGGTTCTCTATAACGCGTGCTGATTGGTGGCTCCCAGGCCAGTAAGCGCGTGCTTATTATTGGGCGTAGCCAATCAGACACACGTTATAGAGAACCAACGATACTATAGAATCTACCGTGTCGGAAATATTCTTACACTTTTTTTTTCCTAGCCCCCATCCGTAAACCCCCACCGTGCGAAAAGGAACTTCGTTTATTTAAAAAATATTGAACGAAAATATAGGGGCATTCGGGGCAAAATTGGATACCTGAAAAAACAACCCGAGTAAAAATGAAGCTTGTTCGAAAAGCGTCAGAAACACGTTCGATACGCGTTCGACCTAACTTAGGTTCTCGCGTTCGAATCGCGTCTATACGGCGTCAGAAAACCATTCGGTTTCTGAAACAAATTTTACGTACCAGACGCGTACGAATGCCGTTCTGACGCTGTTCGAACAAGCTTCATTTTTACTCGGGAAGTGAAACTTTTTTTCTTTAATTGCGCGAAACTATCATTTTTTCTATAATTGTATAATAAACCTTTATTTCAACAATTATCTAATCATGTGTCTAACTTTTTGTTCTGTCTGACATCAAGCTTTTACTAAAATTTAACATCAGTACAACAGTATATTTTATAGGCTATGTTAAAATTATTTCTGTAATTTTTGTTATTTTTTTTTTTGCGGTATTGTACTCCATTTTGGTTTCTAAAAATTATTATTGGCTCAAATACCCCATTTTACCCTGATATCTCCTATATGTTAATTAAATAAAATGTGTGTATTGTGTGATGAGAAAAAAGAATTTTTTTTGGACACATGCGAAGCAATAAGGTGTACTCTACACTCGCCTATAGTCCATTTCTGCTAGTATATTTTTGATTTAAGTATATAGCATGATACTCGATGAATTTTGATTCAATTACTGTAAATCTTTTTTTTCTATTGACGACACTTAAGTCTTCATTTTAAAAAAAATTTTATATATTGATTTAACTTTATTTCGACCGCGTCTGAATTTTTGGAACGAAGTTCCTTTTCGCACGGTGGGGGTTTACGGATGGGGGCTAGGAAAAAAAAAGTGTAAGAATATTTCCGACACGGTAGATTCTATAGTATCGTTGGTTCTCTATAA
>MVJL01001085.1:0-16847 GCA_002156465.1 Macrocentrus cingulum | reverse complement strand
CTCTTCTCGCTGTTCTCGGATATTTCTCATTTCCGAGGGTTCAAAAACAACATCAAAACTTAAATTGTTGTTATAAAACTATGACAAAAATGAAAATGAAATTTATGAAAGAAAAAAAAATTAATAAAAAAATACCATTACACGATTCTCGAGTTACAATCTGCTCGATTACCCATCAAAGTATCGTTCCTGCTCAATAAAATTGAATTGTTATATTGACAACTTCTGCGGACAATCATATATAATAAGAGCGCGCACAATGTCAGCAATTAATATTGATTGTTCCTGCTCAATAAAATTGAATTGTTATATTGACAACTTCTGCGGACAATCATATATAATAAGAGCGCGCACAATGTCAGCAATTAATATTGATAGCGTGTGAAGTTTGCACCAATCTTACAGGACGATGGACTCGTTCAATTGTGACTCATGCAAATTCGTACTGCAAATACTCGCGAGAAAATTGCAGGCTGATGATGTCAGACATTCTTGCTGACTCTTTTGCATAATACTTTTGCCGTATACCAATATAATATTTTTTATAACTATACAATCATGTTTTCCATCTTGTTGTATCAAAACATTTGTATTTTGTTGATTTCAAACGTACTATACAATCATGTTTTCCATCTTGTTGTATCAAAACATTTGTATTTTGTTGATTTCAAACGCACTGTAGAATCAAATTTGAGAATTTTTTACAATAATGAACTGGAAAATGAGATGATGGGAAACGTATTGACGATTTTATCAAGTCAGTATATTCGTTATGATACCTACGCGGCATTCAGTATATTTTATTACCATTATTATTATAATACTGAGGATTGGGGAGTGGTTAACATATACTCGAACGGGGGGCAGAACCGCCTATATACTCTTGTTATGCGCCTCACTTTTCTGCGCAGCTACGAAACCGAAGATCTAGTCCCTTGCGAGTCGACAAACCTTATGTGTATGCCATTGCTACGTAGAAAGTAGTTAGAAAGCATCTTGATGAGTACTTTTTATTTTATAAAAGTTATTATTATCATTATAGGTGATTGTTTCATTCAAATATACACTGCTGTAAACAAATTGAGTTCTCGATATCGTTATATAGTTAAAATATAATTGTCCTCACGTGTTTGACTAACTTTTTTCTTTAACTCTTTTGTTTTTTTCTGTATTTTCAGACGCAGAACAGGTAAATTTCGCATAGATGGTTCCAAGGAAATAACCAATTCGCTTGTCGAGAATTCGGTAAGTTCTAATTTTAATACTTCCCCTCTATTGGTTGGTCAGGTAAATTTCGCATAGATGGTTCCAAGGAAATAACCAATTCGCTTGTCGAGAATTCGGTAAGTTCTAATTTTAATACTTCCCCTCTATTGGTTGGATATCTTGAAAGCGATGAGGGGTTCCAATTGTTGTCCAATTGTTGTCCAAATTTGGACAAGTAGATGTAAAAGAATATTGTGAGGATTTTCTGAGTAATGACGAAAATGGAAAGCTAAAAAATTCAATTACATGCCAAAATTGTGAAAATAAATATCCTGCATGTAAAGTTAATGAAAATGAAGTTGGATATCTCAAGGCAAAAACGTACTATGAATGTTCTATGATATTACATGCCAAAATTGTGAAAATAAATATCCTGCATGTAAAGTTAATGAAAATGAAGTTGGATATCTCAAGGCAAAAACGTACTATGAATGTTCTATGATGCAAGGTGAAAGTGGGGATTTTAATGATTCAATTGTTGTAAAGTTAATGAAAATGAAGTTGGATATCTCAAGGCAAAAACGTACTATGAATGTTCTATGATGCAAGGTGAAAGTGGGGATTTTAATGATTCAATTGCATGCAAGGATAGCGAAAGATATCCAACTACATGCGAAAATCATAAAAATGAATCAATCGCATGCACAAATTGAAAGTGGGGATTTTAATGATTCAATTGCATGCAAGGATAGCGAAAGATATCCAACTACATGCGAAAATCATAAAAATGAATCAATCGCATGCACAAATGACTCAATTGCATACAAAAATAATAAAAATGAATCAATCGCATGCAAAAATAACAAAAATGCATCTACATGCGAAAATCATAATAATGGTTTAGTCGCATGCACAAATGATTCAATTGCATACAAAAATAATAAAAATGAATCTATAAATAACAAAAATGCATCTACATGCGAAAATCATAATAATGGTTTAGTCGCATGCACAAATGATTCAATTGCATACAAAAATAATAAAAATGAATCTAGCGCATGGGTCAATAATGAAAACGAATTTGGAAAAATGAATGAAAAATTATATTATCGGAATTTTCATACAAAAATAATAAAAATGAATCTAGCGCATGGGTCAATAATGAAAACGAATTTGGAAAAATGAATGAAAAATTATATTATCGGAATTTAAAAAAAAAAAGACAAAAATGAAAACGAAAATAATTCAAATGCATGTATCAGTATTCCGAAAAAATGTGACAAAAAATATAAAAATGAATCAATCGCATGCACAAATGACTCAATTGCATACAAAAATAATAAAAATGATTCATCAACATGCGAAAATATTAAAAATGAATCAATCGCATGCAAAAATAACAAAAATGCATCTACATGCGAAAATAATAATAATGGTTAATAAAAATGATTCATCAACATGCGAAAATATTAAAAATGAATCAATCGCATGCAAAAATAACAAAAATGCATCTACATGCGAAAATAATAATAATGGTTTAGTCGCATGCACAAATGATTCAATTGCATACAAAAATAATAAAAATGAATTCAAAAATAACAAAAATGCATCTACATGCGAAAATAATAATAATGGTTTAGTCGCATGCACAAATGATTCAATTGCATACAAAAATAATAAAAATGAATCTATCGCATGGGTCAATAATGAAAATGAATTTGGAAAAATGAATGAAAAATTATATTATCGGAATTTTTTAAAAAAAGACAAAAATGAAAACGAAAATAATTCAAATGCATGTATCAGTATTCCGAAAAAATGTGACAAAAAAAGCGAAAAGGTGGATTCTGAGAATTATAAAAAAAGACAAAAATGAAAACGAAAATAATTCAAATGCATGTATCAGTATTCCGAAAAAATGTGACAAAAAAAGCGAAAAGGTGGATTCTGAGAATTATTATAAAGACAAAGTTAATGAGTCCGAATCTGAAAGGTTTTCCGATAAGAGCTGTTCAGGCGCATCTACTGCAAGTGAATCTAGTTGGATTCTGAGAATTATTATAAAGACAAAGTTAATGAGTCCGAATCTGAAAGGTTTTCCGATAAGAGCTGTTCAGGCGCATCTACTGCAAGTGAATCTAGTTTCACAGACTTAGATAGAAACGGTAATGAAAATCATGGTCCATTAGAACCTGGTGAAAGGGCTGTCATTTTATCGGAGCATTTCATTCCAGAATTGATCAGAATATGCGGAGCAAGAGCTCGGTAATGAAAATCATGGTCCATTAGAACCTGGTGAAAGGGCTGTCATTTTATCGGAGCATTTCATTCCAGAATTGATCAGAATATGCGGAGCAAGAGCCCATCATGAACCATTTCAATGCTCTGGAGATGATGTTCTTTTCAGTCATCGAACACATCACGAATTCATGATAATTTGATCAGAATATGCGGAGCAAGAGCCCATCATGAACCATTTCAATGCTCTGGAGATGATGTTCTTTTCAGTCATCGAACACATCACGAATTCATGATAAGTTTTTTTTTTATGCGGAGCAAGAGCCCATCATGAACCATTTCAATGCTCTGGAGATGATGTTCTTTTCAGTCATCGAACACATCACGAATTCATGATAAGTTTTTTTTTCATCTGCAAAAAATGCGAAAAAGTTTTCAAAATTGATAATGAAATGAAAGACGGACCATATCTAGATATCAATAGAGCAATAGTGGCAGGTACAAGTTCCTCAGGAAATAATTGGATTGAAGTAGAAGAAATATTTTCGAGACTCGGAATCCACTGCATGAGTGAAAAAGCTTGGCAAAAATATACCGTTGAGATCAATGATTACTTAGATAGAAGCGGTAATGAAAATCATGGTCCATTAGAACCTGGTGAAAGGGCTGTCATTTTATCGGAGCATTTCATTCCAGAATTGATCAGAATATGGGGAGCAAGAGCCCATCATGAACCATTTCAATGCTCTAGAGATAATGTTCTTTTCAGTCATCGAACACATCACGAATTCATGATAAGTTTTTTTTTCACCTGCAAAAAAAGCAAAAAAGTTTCCAAAATTGATAATGAAATGAAGTGTTCTTTTCAGTCATCGAACACATCACGAATTCATGATAAGTTTTTTTTTCACCTGCAAAAAAAGCAAAAAAGTTTCCAAAATTGATAATGAAATGAAGGACGGACCATATCTAGATATCAATAGAGCAATAGTGGCAGGTACAAGTTCCTGAGGAAATAATTGGATTGAAGTAGAAGAAATATTTTCGAGACTCGGAATCCACTGCATGAGTGAAAAAGCTTGGCAAAAATATACCGTTGAGATCAATGATGCATATACGGAAATTGCGAAAGCAGAAATGAAGAAAGCTGCAGCTGAAGAACGTGAAAAGGCTGAAAAGTTGAATGAAAAGGAAGGAGAATATTATAAGTGTCCAATCATTGTAGACGGATGTTGGACTGAACGGTCATATGGCTATCAGGGCAAATCTAAATGTGGTATGGCCGCAGGCATAGGAAAACGTAGTCAGAAAATCGTATTCTGGGGCTACCGTAATAATTATTGCGGGATTTGCCATCGAGCGGAAACCAAAAATCAGAAACCACGACCGCATCGATGCTACAAAAATTGGAGTCAAGAGAAAAGTTCGGGCGCGATGGAAGCGGATATCGTTCTTAAAGATGGTTATGAGAAAAGTCATGAAGAGAAACTCATGTACACGCCTATGATCAGTGACAAAGATAGTAGCGTCTATTTAACAGTTGCCAATGCTTATATATATGGAAATGAGATCCTGTCATGAAGAGAAACTCATGTACACGCCTATGATCAGTGACAAAGATAGTAGCGTCTATTTAACAGTTGCCAATGCTTATATATATGGAAATGAGATCCCGGTTGCAAAATTGGATTGCGTAAGTCATTTGTTACGCAATTTAGTAAAAAAATTGAAGAGAATTGCGCAGACCATGAAGAAATCAGACCCAATTCTAGGCATGGTTGCAAAATTGGATTGCGTAAGTCATTTGTTACGCAATTTAGTAAAAAAATTGAAGAGAATTGCGCAGACCATGAAGAAATCAGACCCAATTCTAGGCAAGCAAATTAAAAGGCAAATATATAGAATCAGAGGTGCTATAACTTAAAAAATTGAAGAGAATTGCGCAGACCATGAAGAAATCAGACCCAATTCTAGGCAAGCAAATTAAAAGGCAAATATATAGAATCAGAGGTGCTATAACTAAAGCTGCCGAATACCGGTTTAAAGAAAAAAATTTTTCAATTGACGAACAGGCAGAAAATTTGCAGAATGACATACTTAATATACCTCATCATCTACTTGGCGATCACTTGAATACCGGTTTAAAGAAAAAAATTTTTCAATTGACGAACAGGCAGAAAATTTGCAGAATGACATACTTAATATACCTCATCATCTACTTGGCGATCACTTGAAATGTGCAAGATACTTTTGTTCTGGCGAACTTAAAGAAGGGGAACAAAATTTGATTCCAATTACTTAATATACCTCATCATCTACTTGGCGATCACTTGAAATGTGCAAGATACTTTTGTTCTGGCGAACTTAAAGAAGGGGAACAAAATTTGATTCCAATGATTGAAGAACATGAACTATCATTGTTAAAAGATTTATTGCTGTTTGGTGACACTGAGTTGAAAAGTTTGTTGAATAATGAAACTTCGAATATCATGGAATCATTCAATTCGGTAGTTTCATTGTTAAAAGATTTATTGCTGTTTGGTGACACTGAGTTGAAAAGTTTGTTGAATAATGAAACTTCGAATATCATGGAATCATTCAATTCGGTAGTGAACAAAATCATTGGGGGAAAAAGAAAGTGCGTTTCACAGTTTGAAAAGTTTGTTGAATAATGAAACTTCGAATATCATGGAATCATTCAATTCGGTAGTGAACAAAATCATTGGGGGAAAAAGAAAGTGCGTTTCACAGAGAGGACTGTACCCGGGTCGAGTATAACTTCGAATATCATGGAATCATTCAATTCGGTAGTGAACAAAATCATTGGGGGAAAAAGAAAGTGCGTTTCACAGAGAGGACTGTACCCGGGTCGAGTAGCATTAGCAGTAGTACAATTTAATTCTCGCCGAGAGTTCAATGTTTTCAATGTTTCAAAAAATAACAAAATCATTGGGGGAAAAAGAAAGTGCGTTTCACAGAGAGGACTGTACCCGGGTCGAGTAGCATTAGCAGTAGTACAATTTAATTCTCGCCGAGCGGCTAGTCGACTTGATGAGTATTTCCAAAAAAAGACCCCAATTACTGCGAAAAAAATGGAAAAACGACGTATCAAAAAAAACAATTATAACGTTCAACAAGTAAGGGTCAACAAGAGCAAAAGACGCTATGAAGAGGTCAAGATACTGCGAAAAAAATGGAAAAACGACGTATCAAAAAAAACAATTATAACGTTCAACAAGTAAGGGTCAACAAGAGCAAAAGACGCTATGAAGAGGTCAAGAGCAGTGATGAAGAAATTGAAAATGACGTATCAAAAAAAACAATTATAACGTTCAACAAGTAAGGGTCAACAAGAGCAAAAGACGCTATGAAGAGGTCAAGAGCAGTGATGAAGAAATTGAAAAAAATACTGTCGAAAAACCTGCAAAGAAAAAGATAAAACGTGCAAGTGGTAAAGAAAGCTACGTTATGAAGAGGTCAAGAGCAGTGATGAAGAAATTGAAAAAAATACTGTCGAAAAACCTGCAAAGAAAAAGATAAAACGTGCAAGTGGTAAAGAAAGCTACGGAAAAAATTGTAACCAAATGGATATCTCCAAGAATGAATTCCAGAGACGATTATTAATCCATTATGCAGAATTAAATGTGCAAGTGGTAAAGAAAGCTACGGAAAAAATTGTAACCAAATGGATATCTCCAAGAATGAATTCCAGAGACGATTATTAATCCATTATGCAGAATTAAAGGTGCACGGAATGAATGCGGATGAATTCGAACTAACATTACGCGAATTAAAAGATGAGAATTTCACGAAATTCATCGCCCAACGGCATACAATATTGGATAAAAACTTTCACGAAATTTGTCGAAAGAGGCCATCAACTGAATTAAAAGATGAGAATTTCACGAAATTCATCGCCCAACGGCATACAATATTGGATAAAAACTTTCACGAAATTTGTCGAAAGAGGCCATCAACTTCATGCAATGCGCTGGTGAAGAAAATTGTATATACATCCATCCAAAGGTCCACTATTGGATAAAAACTTTCACGAAATTTGTCGAAAGAGGCCATCAACTTCATGCAATGCGCTGGTGAAGAAAATTGTATATACATCCATCCAAAGGTCCACGAACGAAGCGCATGAAAGAAAAGGTAAACACGCTGCTAAAAAACTCTTAGAAAACAAAGACCAATAAGAAAATTGTATATACATCCATCCAAAGGTCCACGAACGAAGCGCATGAAAGAAAAGGTAAACACGCTGCTAAAAAACTCTTAGAAAACAAAGACCAACGCGTCATAAAAAAATGTGGGGTATTTATTCATGAAGATTTTCCGTTTTTGGCAACAAAGCCAGATGGAATACTATCTTACAAAGATATCGATGACACATTGTTGGTTATCCATTGTCCATATGTGCGTCATAAAAAAATGTGGGGTATTTATTCATGAAGATTTTCCGTTTTTGGCAACAAAGCCAGATGGAATACTATCTTACAAAGATATCGATGACACATTGCTGGTTATCCATTGTCCATATGCAGCGCGGAACTTGACGCCAGAAGATGCTTACGAAAAAAAAATTGGAAATGTTGACAAGATTTTCTGTCAAGGGTTTTGGTTATCCATTGTCCATATGCAGCGCGGAACTTGACGCCAGAAGATGCTTACGAAAAAAAAATTGGAAATGTTGACAAGATTTTCTGTCAAGGGTTACAAAAACTGAATGAAAACCATGCTAGCGCGGAACTTGACGCCAGAAGATGCTTACGAAAAAAAAATTGGAAATGTTGACAAGATTTTCTGTCAAGGGTTACAAAAACTGAATGAAAACCATGCTATATATTATGGACTCGTTGGTGCAATGGAAATTGCAAGAAAACCGTATGCTTTGTACGTGCTGTGGACTTCCCAAGGAGTGGCAAGCGTATATGTAGAAAGAAATAAACTATTTTGTTGGTGCAATGGAAATTGCAAGAAAACCGTATGCTTTGTACGTGCTGTGGACTTCCCAAGGAGTGGCAAGCGTATATGTAGAAAGAAATAAACTATTTTGGATCTCCGATATGGAAGAAAAGTTATGCAATTTTTACACACAAAAATTGATTCCTGAAATAATTGACAGTCGTAAAAAGCGAAATATGTCGATCAGAGAATCATGCTAAATTGATTCCTGAAATAATTGACAGTCGTAAAAAGCGAAATATGTCGATCAGAGAATCATGCGATTTTAAAATTATGAGCTATCGGGAATTTCTGAAATCATCCGAAGAAGAATTAAAAGAAATGCTGGTCGCATCGAAATATGTCGATCAGAGAATCATGCGATTTTAAAATTATGAGCTATCGGGAATTTCTGAAATCATCCGAAGAAGAATTAAAAGAAATGCTGGTCGCAGAGAACAACTTTACAGAAGACAAAAAAGTATTTTAAAATTATGAGCTATCGGGAATTTCTGAAATCATCCGAAGAAGAATTAAAAGAAATGCTGGTCGCAGAGAACAACTTTACAGAAGACAAAAAAGGTCCTGGAAACAAAAAAACCCACGAGGTTATTGAGATTCATGATGATATATCGAATATCCCACCAGTCAGGCGACCATTCAAGAATTTTGTTTTAACTAATCTAGATGTGGCTATTCTTCGAAGCAATCAATATTTGAATGACAATCATATTAATGAGTTTGCAAAATTGCTTAAGCAAAAAACAGACGATTTCTACGAATCACAGGATTGCCTATTCTTCGAAGCAATCAATATTTGAATGACAATCATATTAATGAGTTTGCAAAATTGCTTAAGCAAAAAACAGACGATTTCTACGAATCACAGGATTGCCTTTTATATATGTTACCACAGTATATTCGGCGAATATGTCCTGCTCGACTGCATATTCAATTTTTAAACAATGGTCACCGCCACTGGACGCTCTTTGCCTACGACGGAAGCAAAATTAGAAAATTCGATTCCATGAACATGGACAAACTATTTGTGGTTGAAGCTGTAGCTATAAAACTCATATTTCCGTTCTACGACTTGAAAGACATTGAATTTGTAGAAAATTCGATTCCATGAACATGGACAAACTATTTGTGGTTGAAGCTGTAGCTATAAAACTCATATTTCCGTTCTACGACTTGAAAGACATTGAATTTGTACGCGTTGACCAACAGTCAAACGGTTCAGATTGTGGCCTTTACATTGCTGCCAACAGTATAGCAATTTTCCGTTCTACGACTTGAAAGACATTGAATTTGTACGCGTTGACCAACAGTCAAACGGTTCAGATTGTGGCCTTTACATTGCTGCCAACAGTATAGCAATAGCGCTCAATATGAGACCACAGGATATGAAATACGATAATCGAAACATGCGAATGCGACGTCATATGCTGAATATGTTCACGAATAATACATTGGAACCATTTGCATTGACAGATGGATTGAGAGTCGAGAAAATGATAATCGAAACATGCGAATGCGACGTCATATGCTGAATATGTTCACGAATAATACATTGGAACCATTTGCATTGACAGATGGATTGAGAGTCGAGAAAAATTTGCAGCACGAAATTCAACATGCCAAACAAATGTCTGCATTGAAACACAAGCAAATGGACTTGGATAAGTTTTGTCTTTGCAAAATGGACCGGCTATTAAAGCGCAATGACAGTGACGCAAGGGCCGCAATTATCGCTGAATGCAATGAATTTTGTAATAGAAACGTTAAAGAAGAGAATAAAGTTACATTTCAGCAAGAGTTAGACAGAATTGATGAGGAGTTCCAAAAAGCCAGGGAAAAGAGTAACCAAAAGCGATAAACGTAGCTTTTCACTTCCACTGTGGGTATTCTCAAGCAAATTGGTATGAAATATTGTCGGTGAATATAAAATTAAAAACTACTGTATGAAATTCATCTTACTTGCATGGCCTATTTTTAAACAGTTACAAAAACGGGCATGGCCTATTTTTAAACAATTACAAAAACGGATAATAGTGGCGATAGAAAAATATTTCGGAGCCAAAATTGCATGCTGTGCTGATTATATTAAGACAGTATGACATTTAATAGTGAATTGCATGTTGATTCTGTTCAAATCCACCGAAAGAGTATGAAAAAGAAAAAAAATTGCATATTTTACCAGTAAAGTCCAAAAAAAGCAATAAAAGATGAAAAATTGCATGTTTCATTTGGTAGATATAAAATATCAACAGGAATTATTCATTTGAAATTGCCATGATTGAATTTTAGAAAAAGGTGGAAGACAATGATAAAAAATCATGCTCGCTATATTCAAAAAAAATACTTTCGTTGAAATTTTGATGATGCTGAAATTTTTCAGCATCAATCAATTTCAGCATCAGTCAATTACAGAAAAATTTCTAAATTAAATCATCAATTAACTCACGATGAAAAACATGATATTAAACAATTTTATAGTAAACTCTAAATTAAATCATCAATTAACTCACGATGAAAAACATGATATTAAACAATTTTATAGTAAACTCTATCGATTTAATGACAATTGTTGGCGAAAATTCTTACTCAAATTAACTATGAAAAATAATTTAATGAATATTCTGCATTTAAATGATACTATTTGCATTGACAGATGGATTGAGAGTCGAGAAAAATTTGCAGCACGAAATTCAACATGCCAAACAAATGTCTGCATTGAAACACAAGCAAATGGACTTGGACAAGTTTTGTCTTTGCAAAATGGACCGGCTATTAAAGCGCAATGACAGTGACGCAAGGGCCGCAATTATCGCTGAATGCAATGAATTTTGTAATAGAAACGTTCAGCAAGAGTTAGACAGAATTGATGAGGAGTTCCAAAAAGCCAGGGAAAAGAGTAACCAAAAGCGATAAACGTAGCTTTTCACTTCCACTGTGGGTATTTTCAAGCAAATTGGTATGAAATATTGTCGGTGAATATAAAATTAAAAACTACTCTATGAAATTCATCTTACTTGCATGGCCTATTTTCCACTGTGGGTATTTTCAAGCAAATTGGTATGAAATATTGTCGGTGAATATAAAATTAAAAACTACTCTATGAAATTCATCTTACTTGCATGGCCTATTTTTAAACAATTATAAAAACGGATAACAGTGGCGATAGAAAATTATTTCGGAGCCAAAAGTGCATGCTGTGCTGATTATATTAAGACAGTATGACATTTAATAGTGAATTGCATGTTGATTCTTAACAGTGGCGATAGAAAATTATTTCGGAGCCAAAAGTGCATGCTGTGCTGATTATATTAAGACAGTATGACATTTAATAGTGAATTGCATGTTGATTCTGTTCAAATCCACCGAAAGAGTATGAAAAAGAAAAAAAAATTGCATATTTTACCAGTAAAGTCCAAAAAAAGCATTAAAAGATGAAAAATTGCATGTTTCATTTAATAGTACCGAAAGAGTATGAAAAAGAAAAAAAAATTGCATATTTTACCAGTAAAGTCCAAAAAAAGCATTAAAAGATGAAAAATTGCATGTTTCATTTAATAGATATAAAATATCAACAGGAATTATTCATTTGGAATTGCCATGTTTGAATTTTAAAAAAAGGTGGATAAAAGATGAAAAATTGCATGTTTCATTTAATAGATATAAAATATCAACAGGAATTATTCATTTGGAATTGCCATGTTTGAATTTTAAAAAAAGGTGGAAGACAATGATAAAAAATCATGCTCGCTATATTCCAAAAAATTACTTGCGTTGAAATTTTGATGATGCTGAAATTTTCATATAGCAAAAATGACACATAATTGCACGTTTTAGGATAATAATAAATATTACAGAATTTCTTACGAAAGTTTGCCATATCAAAAAGATTTTTTAATTTCCATTGCAAAAATGACACATAATTGCACGTTTTAGGATAATAATAAATATTACAGAATTTCTTACGAAAGTTTGCCATATCAAAAAGATTTTTTAATTTCCATTATTAATTATTATTTAAATTGCCTATATTTAGGATAATAATAAATATTACAGAATTTCTTACGAAAGTTTGCCATATCAAAAAGATTTTTTAATTTCCATTATTAATTATTATTTAAATTGCCTATATATAAAATAACAATTTAATTTTGTATTGACGCATGATGATTTTTTATACTGATAAATATTTCATATTTTCCATTATTAATTATTATTTAAATTGCCTATATATAAAATAACAATTTAATTTTGTATTGACGCATGATGATTTTTTATACTGATAAATATTTCATAGTTCAGAAATATTAAAGCAAAAGTATATATATACATGCAACCCGAAAAGGGTTGGACACGATGAATTGCCCGTATAACGCCGTATATATAATTTCATATGTCATCATATGCCATCATAAAAGTATATATATACATGCAACCCGAAAAGGGTTGGACACGATGAATTGCCCGTATAACGCCGTATATATAATTTCATATGTCATCATATGCCATCATATATTTGGATTATCGGTCGAACTCCCACACCCACCTCCACGTGGTGTGTCCTGGTAACTGTGAGTTATTAAAATTGATTATTTCATGAATATCATATATTTGGATTATCGGTCGAACTCCCACACCCACCTCCACGTGGTGTGTCCTGGTAACTGTGAGTTATTAAAATTGATTATTTCATGAACTGAACTGATTATTTGAAAATAAGTCACAGGCTAAGCGGTGTGGGAAATTAGTTGGATATCTTCTTTGAGTTATTAAAATTGATTATTTCATGAACTGAACTGATTATTTGAAAATAAGTCACAGGCTAAGCGGTGTGGGAAATTAGTTGGATATCTTCTTGGATACACCCTTATGATTTTTGGTAACTTGAAAATTTTATCAAAAAAAAAGTTGTTTATTTAACAAAATTTTGATGAATACATTGTTTAAACATGATTTTACACCCACCTCCACGTGGTGTGTCCTGGTAACTGTGAGTTATTAAAATTGATTATTTCATGAAGTGAACTGATTATTTGAAAATAAGTCACAGGCTAAGCGGTGTGGGAAATTAGTTGGATATCTTCTTTACTGTGAGTTATTAAAATTGATTATTTCATGAAGTGAACTGATTATTTGAAAATAAGTCACAGGCTAAGCGGTGTGGGAAATTAGTTGGATATCTTCTTAGATACGCCCTTATGATTTTTGGTAACTTGAAAATTTTATCAAAAAAAAAGTTGTTTTATTTAATTAAGCGGTGTGGGAAATTAGTTGGATATCTTCTTAGATACGCCCTTATGATTTTTGGTAACTTGAAAATTTTATCAAAAAAAAAGTTGTTTTATTTAACAAAATTTTAATGAATACTTTGTTTAAACATGATTTTTAGAAAAGTATAATTTTGAGGATTTTTGTTTATCGTGTTTCTGGCGTAAATAATAATTTTAATTTTGAAAAATGAGTATAAATCATTATAACGCTTCACTGCGAGCAAGTGTGTGTGATAGTTCCTAGCGCACGCCTCTGTGTTTGCCTTCCGCTCGAACAGCTGCACTTCGATCGTGTACAAATGCCTTGCCTTCGGCTCGGCAGTGCCTTCAATTGTCGGAATTTGACATCTCGTGTAATACATTCCTGAAATTGTTCAGCTGCACTTCGATCGTGTACAAATGCCTTGCCTTCGGCTCGGCAGTGCCTTCAATTGTCGGAATTTGACATCTCGTGTAATACATTCCTGAAATTGTATTAATAAAACTCTTCGCATGGCTAATTTTATTTGATTAAACAATTGATTCATACAAATTTTGATATAATTAAATTCAATCAATTTATTTAGACGTTGAACTAATATAGTCCATTTGAAATTAAGGATGTATATACTGAACTGCTTGGTCAGTGCGTGTCGATAATTTTTTTTTTAATTTCAAGTAACATAATTGCTTTACGCGGTAGTCCATTTGAAATTAAGGATGTATATACTGAACTGCTTGGTCAGTGCGTGTCGATAATTTTTTTTTTAATTTCAAGTAACATAATTGCTTTACGCGGCATATCTCAATTTTTAAGACTTCTTACTAGGCATTTTATGACTGAAATACTTTTATTTATGTTTTTTTTTAATTTCAAGTAACATAATTGCTTTACGCGGCATATCTCAATTTTTAAGACTTCTTACTAGGCATTTTATGACTGAAATACTTTTATTTATGTGCAAAGTGAAAAATCTAGAGTGATTTTGGCCACATTTATCCGCTTTTTGAAAGAACAATTATCAATAATTAATATCTCGTTAACGATCCCGGATTGACCACAATTTTATGCGGTGAAAAAAAAATCCACATTTATCCGCTTTTTGAAAGAACAATTATCAATAATTAATATCTCGTTAACGATCCCGGATTGACCACAATTTTATGCGGTGAAAAAAAAAACAAGCAGATTCTGAAAATTCGGAAAATTAATTTTTTAACTCTATCAATTATTTCTAAAAATTAATTTTGCAAAGTGTCTTTGAACGCAAATTTCCGGTAGAATAAAATGGGGTCATATGGTACTTAAAATTTACAGTTGTTATCAATTATTTCTAAAAATTAATTTTGCAAAGTGTCTTTGAACGCAAATTTCCGGTAGAATAAAATGGGGTCATATGGTACTTAAAATTTACAGTTGAACACGAATAACCCGAATAGGGAAGAAAACTGTTTCACGTGATAATTTTGACTATTTGAAAGTCAATTTTTGGCGAAAAGTATAGTCTTCATAAGTAGACCATTACTCGTTCCCGAATAGGGAAGAAAACTGTTTCACGTGATAATTTTGACTATTTGAAAGTCAATTTTTGGCGAAAAGTATAGTCTTCATAAGTAGACCATTACTCGTTCCAGCTTCCTTTTTTTTTACCAATCAAAAAGTCATTTTCAATCAAATTGAAAGTTACACACCCGGGGATACTTTTTTCCAAGATTTGTTTCAAGATTTGTATGCTTCCTTTTTTTTTACCAATCAAAAAGTCATTTTCAATCAAATTGAAAGTTACACACCCGGGGATACTTTTTTCCAAGATTTGTTTCAAGATTTGTACACAAAACCGATCTATTCATAAAACAACTGATTTTTTCAGCTTTTTAGCTTCAAAAAAAAATTATTGACTGAATTTATTCGACTTATTTTGCTGCAAAAACAATAACAAAACCAAAAATTTCAAACTACCATTTTTTCAGCTTTTTAGCTTCAAAAAAAAATTATTGACTGAATTTATTCGACTTATTTTGCTGCAAAAACAATAACAAAACCAAAAATTTCAAACTACCATAGAATATCCGCAATTTATAAAAAAAAATCGTCTGCTTATAAAAATTTTTACTTATTTTGCTGCAAAAACAATAACAAAACCAAAAATTTCAAACTACCATAGAATATCCGCAATTTATAAAAAAAAATCGTCTGCTTATAAAAATTTTTTTTCAACTACTTTTCCAGCTGTCGGCCATTTTGTTTCGCTGTATTTCAAAACGTTGGCAGCCATTGGTCCTAAATATCTACTCTTCCCGCCTTCTCGAGAAGGCGGCTTTAGTTCCCGTAATGATCAGCTGGGAGGATCATTCCGTCGCTACGTTGGCAGCCATTGGTCCTAAATATCTACTCTTCCCGCCTTCTCGAGAAGGCGGCTTTAGTTCCCGTAATGATCAGCTGGGAGGATCATTCCGTCGCCATCGTGACAACCAGTGACATGGATAACCGTAATCTTCCCGCCTTCTCGAGAAGGCGGCTTTAGTTCCCGTAATGATCAGCTGGGAGGATCATTCCGTCGCCATCGTGACAACCAGTGACATGGATAACCGTAAGTAATTTATTCACACTGATAACTAAACCGAAGATATCCAACTCATCATAAAATATTTCTTTTCCAGAAAATATACAGAATCATCTGTACCAGTAACCGTAAGTAATTTATTCACACTGATAACTAAACCGAAGATATCCAACTCATCATAAAATATTTCTTTTCCAGAAAATATACAGAATCATCTGTACCAGATGCAGCTTACGCTGCTTGAGGCGGGTTGGTTGCCACCGATTCCGGTGATCGAGCAGCCACAACCTCCACAGGAACCCCGTGTGAATCATCTGTACCAGATGCAGCTTACGCTGCTTGAGGCGGGTTGGTTGCCACCGATTCCGGTGATCGAGCAGCCACAACCTCCACAGGAACCCCGTGCACCTGTTCCGGAACCTACAGATGCACCTGTACCGGAACCCGGTGCTCTTGCAGCACCTCCTGCAGCGGCTGCAGTCCCCGTGGAATTGATGCCGAGGCATCAAGAACCGCAGGCTGCGATTGAGGTTAGTCACGATTTTTTTAACAATGCCAATGTCCAACTAATCCACCCTTACTTTTACAGCAGGAGAACGGGCGAGGACGTGGACGCGGGCGTGGC
>MVJL01001070.1:0-54015 GCA_002156465.1 Macrocentrus cingulum | reverse complement strand
TCGCAACGAGGTTATTACGACACGCCATGTCTTGCCGCCGTTTTTCCCCCCCCCCCCCTCTCTCATAACTATAGTTTCAATAAATATCGATTAAAAATTCGTTTCCAAGAAATCAATATTTTTCAAATTATAGTTGAGATTACAATTTTTCGATAAAAATAATTAGCTAATTTGAGTGTAAATAATTTTTGAAAATAGTTTAGAATAAAAAAATAAGGATTTTCTGAAAATTCATTGAAATTTCGAGAAGTTTTATTCCAATTTCCAGAAGAAAAAATTAATTAATTAATTTTTCTGGTGAAGTTAGTAGGTTTGTGATGAGTTTATAGATAAAAAATGGACTATTAGATTAAACCACTAATTGTTGCTAGGAATTTAATTGTAAATAAAAAAAAAATAGAGAAAAAAAGTATTTATATCTGTTGAGGATGGTTAAATAAATGGGGGTTGCAGCAGTATTTCCGTGAATTCACCTTCAGGACGTGGAAGATGTAGAGTTAAAGGTTCTAGTTTCGACTCTTGGGTCCAGAAGATGTATTTAACCCGAGAGAGATGCGAATCGATAGCTTCGTGGGCTTTGCGCTCGATCTTTCAGAGTCAAACTCGAACACACACATCTATACATGCTTGTCTCATGCATTGGGAATCCAAAATATATTGATATGCATATATATTTTGAAATGTTTTTACGTGACTTGTAAATATAGGGGCGCGGGGCTGGATATAAAAAATTTCCCTATGCCGTGTGTGAAGTGTATGTGTATAAGTGGTAAAAGTTATAGAAAATTTTTGGACTCTAGAGTATCGTAAACTCTTACACAATCTCAGCTTCAATATTTAATTTATGGATATATATTTTTTTATTAGCACACAAAAGTTATTTTTATTATGCAATATAAATTAAAATTTTAGTTGGAAATTTTCTACAATAATTTTTCTAAAATTTCCAGTAGAAATAATTATTCAAACAGATTTTTTGAATTGACATTTTAGAGTGAGATTTCATGGGGTAAAAAAAAAAATTTTTTTTCTCCCGGATATATATAAATTTATAAATAAATAAAATAAATAGTTGGTTATTTTGGTTGAAAAATCGAGTATCAGGGTGATGGGATAAGTTTAAAAAAAATGCAGCTCATGGGAGAAAAAGTTTTGTTAAAACGCTTTTCGCCGGATAAATCTTATTCACGAGAATATATACATATATATTTACATGTATAGGTATATATGTATATTTATTTTAAGAAAATGTCTCAGGTGCGATGTTGTGCTGTTATGTTGCGTATTCCCTTGGCCCTTAAGGCCACTTTAAACACAAAACACCTTCTCAAGAAAACTTTTGTTAAGGAGTTAAGTTTCAAACGCGTACGCAGGCATTTGCACCACCTTGTTCACCACAACAATTATAGCATTGTCAATTAAAAAGTCGCATAAATACCGCGAAAACCGACGTGTACACCTTTAATCGCAGTAATAGTAATAATTACCAACAGAGTCTTGAGAGAATATCCTCAAGGTTCAGACAGCTGTCTGCCGTCAAAACCCCGAGGGTTCGCTCCTGTTCCCCTCAAATATATATGCATGTATATCTCACTTTATCTACTGATGTTCTGTGAATTCGAGATTTCGCAATTGGCCCGGCTATACGGGGGTTTACCACCTTTATACCTACCCCTCGCGTATCATATGGCATTACATATATGAAAGATCAATATTACTTGACGTTATTAAACTTTCCAAGGATTTTACATTTTTTTTTTATTTTTTGTGAACATCTTGAAGAATTACTCTTACATTTTTCATCGCAATATTTTTTTAAAAAATCGCATGCCTTTATAAAAAATTTATTGCAATAAAAATTAAAGGCACAATTAAAAATTGACATAATATAAATTGTTTTTAAAGACATTTTTGTATTAATGTTATGTTATTACGGAGTTTAATTATAGAGGGGGAAAATCTTGAAACTTCTTGAAAAATATAACTTTTTTTTTTGTGATGAAAATTTTAATTCTACAATTGTTCTATTTGATTATAAATTTTTTTTCTATTGAAATAATTATAATTAAGAGTTTTAAGATGATTTGAAATTGAGTTTATAATTGAATTGTAGATATAAATTATCTTGGAAAAGTTTTGTTCACATATTTTTTGGTAAACGGAAATATCTTAGAAATTCAATTTTGATACACGTGTTACATGTGCGCTGATATGTATATCAGGAACAGAGAAGCGTATAGAACACGTGTGCAATATCGGATAAAGTAGGAAGAATTGGCGAAGGACTACTTTATAACTCGCGTAAATCCTCTAGAATTTGTAAAATTATTCATGGACATGAATTAATCATTTATCGAATAAAATATCGTCTGGCACGTGGACCCCATTCCATTAAATTCATGATAAGCCGAGCACAGTTCTATCAGACCTACTGTAGTGCAGCTAAATCGTACGAAAATGCGATTCAATAGTCGAAATTTTTTTTTTTTACTTCTTTAGCTTGATATTTGTCTATAGATGAAGACGAAAAAAAAAAAAACAATTTGGAAAAGAAAATAATGACAAGCATTTTTCAATTTGTATTTTCAGCATTTTCTTCACCGATTTCATATCTGCAATGTATATTATATCTATGTTATATGCAGAGAAAACTTCGTTACGTTCCTCATCAGAAGTAAATGACGTATTTCACGTTCTGACTCGACACTCTACTTCGGTGCTCTCCATCTTTTCTTTATTCTTCCATCATTTCTCCTCAAAATTTAATTAAAGATATTTAAAAATATACTGCATTCACATTTTTTCTTTAAACAAGCTCCACAGTTGAATCTTAGAAATTATATGAATAAAAGAGTTAAAGAAAAAAAAAAAAACAAAACCAGAAAAAATTGAGAGAAAAAAACATTAAAAAAAAATTTTTTTTCTTCAGTGAACCGCTATAATTTTTTTATTGCTCTTGAAAAATACTAAAAAAATTATTCTCAATAAAATTTTTTTGTCAAGTTAAAATAGAAAAATTGATGAATAATTGACTGAAAAAATAATTAACCGAAGGAAAAAATTTTTTTTTTGTGTTTATAGTGTTAAAAAAAATTTTGCAACATTTTTATTTGATATTTCGTGAGGAAGAAAGTCGATAAAAAAATTTTATCTAGATTTTTAGGTAATTACTTTTTCGTTGTTGCATTGAACAGTCGATTTCTCGGTCTGTCTATGTGCCTGCTCGATGATAGAAGCAATTGACCATATCCAAATGGCGACAAATTCCGCGGGGAATAGAGGAAAAATGACGAAGGTTTATACTTGCATATAGGAGAGAGAAAGAGAGCGTGTGCTTTTGAACAGCCAGAAAATTCGATGTGCGTGACATTCTTTCACTCGTTGTGGCATCAGACTTTTTCATTCGCGCGCGAACAATAGAAAAGTGTAAAAGATAAAAAAAATTCTCGCACACATATATGGCAAGATAAATGAAAAAAGGAGGGAAAAAACGATAAGGGGAATATGAAAAGCGAGATAGCGTCGCGCAATGTATTGTATATGTATATCTATATATATATCTCAGTGCAAAAAAAAAACACAATCCTTGTTTTCTCGTTCATTTCGCGCATTTTTCGTCCAATTCGTTTTTTTTTCATATTCATGGCCCTGATGTTAACAAACGTCGTGGACATTTGTTTTTCTTGGCGAAAATTTGTTGAAATAAATTTATTTTTTTCTTTATTTATATTAATTTTATAGAAAATTTATATTTTATGGATATCAGACATTTTTATTTGTATTTTTTTAAAAAATAATATTCTTATAAAATTTTATTCGTTAAATTAGTTGGTTTATGCACTTTTTGAGTTTTTGACGATGATTATTTAATAAAAAATGTGTCTAAGTCGAGAATAGTTTTTGCGGTCATATAAAAATTTATGGCATATATTTCAATATTAATAACAGTCTATTTATATATAGTTATATTCAAATGTGCATAAACTTCTTGATATAATAATTATGAGAATGATTATTTGATAAAATTGTTGAATTTTGTCATGGCAGCTGGATAAAAGTAGAAATTCAATTTATTTAGTAACTCTTAAAATAAATTTCCATTCATTTGAAATGGCATTTTTTTTCTCTTCCTGATATGCCAATCCTGCCAACAAACGACAAATTTTTCAACTTGTCTATCAACTGACAGTTGATATTAACTATTTACTATATACTTTCCTGCCGTAAATTTTTCTGAAAAAATGACGTTTTTCTGCGCATTATAAAAAATATATTTTTTACAATTATATTATTCATGAAAATTTTATTTTTAGTTTTTAACTAAACAAAAATTTTTTTTATGAGATTGTTAGGTCGATGATTTAATGTTTAAAAATACGTGGAGAAATTTTATCGAGTCAATTAGTTGGATTTTAGACGGTTTGAGTGCATTTGAAAATTTTATGTGATCAAATTGATCAATAAATCAATGCCTGAGGCGAGTTATTGAACTATATCTATAGGATCTGGTATGAGTAATTTAAATCCTGGAAATAAAAAAAATGTCTAAGATTATGTGTGACTATTTCAGCTTATGCAAATAATTTATAGTATTGTTAATTTGATAAATATCGAATAACTTGAGTCTTTTTTCATTTTTATAATGAGAATAGTCATTTTGTCTGGAGAATTGGGATAATTTTAGAAAATCGTAATGTAATCTAATTTATAGTAAAGTTCACTGATCTGATCACAGACACAAAAAATTGATTATAAGATTTGAAGAATTTTAGAAAATAAAAAATTCATAGTTCAAGTGCAGTAAGGTAAAATTTTGAAAATAGTCTCTTACTTTGTCTTTGATTATTTACAAATACAAAAGCAACCGGAAAGTTCAAAATAGTCTATATCATTCATTGAGATGCATAATTCTAAATGTCACCCTGAAACGTCAGGGATCGGAATATCAATTGAGTCAAATAATCTCCCAGAAATTTGACAGGAAATATGTGAGAAAATCAAAACTTTGCTGAATTTCATGATGTTTATCCCAAAAATAAATATTTCATACGACAGTTATAATTAATTAGAGTTAATTTAATATTTAAATTTTATGAAAAACAAATCAAAAAATTTTTTCATTGACTTAAATTATTATTGCCATTTCATAAAGTATTATAAAATAGAAATATTATCTAATAATGTCAAAAGTCTCATAATTTCATTTTTTTAATACACGTTTTTACCCATAAAATTTTTTATCAATCAGTTATGGGATTTTATTTGTGTTTATAAATTTTTTCATAAGTTGGTATAATTTTTTTTTTTGCTTATATATATTAGTTGGATAATTTTGGGGTATTTTTTTTTTGTATGACAAATAAAAAGCCACAGAGTGGTTGTATAGAACTGACGGGGTGCCTTAAATGTGGCGAGTACAGTGGACTTTTGATCGTGTACACGATATGAGCGAGGAGGACTTAAAAATTGTAGAGATAAAGTTACCATCACTGAGAGGACACACGAGAACGTAGCAGAACATTGCAAAACACACTTGGCACGTCTAAAAACGAGCGACATCCCGTGATGCATGTGTCGCGCCAAGTAATCCACCCTCTTTCACCCGCTTAGTGGCTCTTTCTCGGCGCCCCACCACAGTTATTCCCCTCGCAGTGTTTATACTTGAGATAAATTAAATTTTAGTTTCATTTCAAACACATACATTGTAGAATCTTCGTGTAAATCGAGTAGAATAGACCAAATCATGAAATATTATCATCATAAATACACTTTTTATATCTTAAATATGGAATAAAAAAATTATATTTTATTTCAACACTGAAAAATAACGTTTTAAAGCTAGATTTTTATCGAATTTATGGTTTTGTTTTTTTAAATAGAGTTTTTTAAGTAAATTTTTTGAAAAAATCGAAATTAAAAAAATTAAATGGCATGTCTCTAACGGTTGAGATTACTGTACTTGCTGATATCTTGATAAGGATACAAGTTGGACAGATTTTGATAAGGACCTTTTTTGTAGTTGATAAAATTTTCTATAAAAAACGTCTCTTGATGAAAATTTTTAGTTTTAGTAGATTCCAAGATATTTCAATTTAAAACAACAAGATTGTTTTTATCTACGCTCCGTTGGCTTTAGAAATGCGAAAAATTAATTGAAAATTTTTTCTGATTTGTTTTTTTTTTTTTATTGAATAATTGGGTAAAAAATTATTGGAGTGTGATAAATGTTGTGAAATAATTTCTAATGGAAAATGGGCTTTAAAAGGGTTATACCAGTGATTGAATTGAAATTGTTCATGGAATTTATTGATAACGCCGATGGGATTAATCGGCACTGCTAGAGATACGAATTAAATTTTATTAACATCTATCCCACATGATTTTCCTGATATACACGATTGCTTTTAGCCACGATATATCTTCACTATTCGCAATTTTCCGCACTCGCTTGCGTGCATTCATTTTCCGCAGATTTTCACTTTTGCCTCATCGCCATTTCTGATGATAACACCGAGACTATTTTTTTTAAGTTATCTATCCTCTATTTCCTAAAAATAAAAAATTGATATATTAATAATTTAAATTTTAGTTTAGAAAAAAATATGAATTTTTTTTTTACCGTTGGAAAGTTTACTTAAATATCATACCTATCCATCTTATAGTTTTTAGCCGTTATATTGCTGGTCTATATCATCTTATTCATCTCGAGTTTCTCTGTCCAGTGGGATTCCCTGATTTCCCCTAGGCTCATTTGAAAAACCTCAGGCATTCGATTACCAACGAGCTTCGTTTTTTTTTTTTTTTTCATATTAAAATTTTTTTTAACAAGTCTCTCAGATGTTGGAAGTTATTAATTATTTAGTTTTTTCTAATTGAAATAAAGTATATTTTTGGGTCTGAAAAAATCGACTTGAGAATTTTTTCGTTTAAAAAACTAAAATTTTTTGAATTTACAATTTTTTTTTAAAGGTAAATTGTTGATTTTGTTGAGTTTTTCTGTTGTTTCGTGAAATTTTTACTTATTTTTTACAGACAGCTAAAATAAGCTGTTATGATTATTTATTAGATGTGAGATTTTTTTTTCTTTTTCGGAGCTGATGATGTATGCCCGGTCACGAAGGCAATGAGTAGCACAAGTGAGGCAGCAGGTGAAAGTCACCGATATTCAACGTCAACGTATAAATCTTGTAAACGTTCTACAGGGAATTGAGAAATTCGCATGCATGAGAATAACTCGGCATTCAATTTAATACCCGTGAAAAGAGTAAAAGCACCTTGGAACATATCTATCCATGTCCGATTGGATTTTCAAGATGTTATATTATGCAAAAAAAAAAATTTCAAAGTCTACCCTGGCCTCTGATGCCCTATACCCAAAATACTGCCCATCAGTGGAAAAAAAATTGTTTTTAATTTAAAATTATACCCCAATATTCAAATAAATTATCAGATAATATTTTTCATTTATTTACAAGCAAAATTTAAACAAAAAAAAATTTTTTTCTTGAGCATTTCATGTTTTTAAAATTCAAATCTTTTTACTTTTAAAAAATTGTCTAAAAATTTTTTTCCGGGTAGATAGTTTAATCTCCTATGAGACATAAATTAGTTTGATCATTTATCGATCGTTAAAAAAAGTTGAGAGGTTTTGGAATTTTTTTTTGTCTGTGAAAAAATTTTTTTTTTTTTTTTGTGAAATTTGAGTGGTGAATTGGTGTCGAGCTCTATTTTGCGAGTTGTAATTTAGGTGCATATTGACATTGTTGTGTGAGAATCGGCCTTTGGGCGTCGTTCACGTACTGGTGAAACTGATTTTGAATATCGCATGCCACCGGACGGAATGTTGAATGTGCATTCTATTCCGCCTGTACGAACTCGATATGACTGGTTGAAATTACATCGGTCGAATGGTCTCACTGAAGGAAACAGAGTAGCACCTTCAAAAATATTAAATTCGAATATAGCCAGAGATATAGAATATCCAGAGTGACTTGTTTGTCATCGATAAATATATGTCAGTATATGTGAATATTTTCAATTTCAATTTTATTTCTTTATTAATTTTTGAAAATTATTTTTTATCTGTAAAAAAATATTATTGATGAGGTTGACACTGATTGAAATTTTTCTAAATTCTTTTTAAAACCTTTTTTTTTTACATACGCATTGAAAAATTAAATAAATCAGTTGATTAATGGATAAATAAATTTTTTAATCAACCGAAAATATTGATTAATGAGTAGAAAAAAAGTTGAAAAATTATTTTCATTATTTAGGATTATTTTTTTAGTTTACTGTGGATTAAAAAAATAATTATTTAATATTCTTTAATTAATTTTTTTAGGTCATTGATATTTTATTTAAATTAGGTGTCACTTGAGTGTTGAATATTTTAAAGTGATTAAAAAAAAAAAAATGAAAAATGTAGTAAGGAGAGAGTTTTTCGACGGTTGAAGCTTGAATTTTTTATAGACGAAAAGAAGAGAATATTGTAGGAATATCGAGTTGATCCGAAATTTCAAGTGTCGAAATGTTTCTATCTCAGTTTCGATTTTCATTCGCTCCACTCTATACACTTGAAATGTACTTTCAATATGACTCGATATATTTACACTTGAAATGTTATTTACTTGAATACACAAACAAAAATATTTGATATAATTATCTGTCGATATTTTGCAGAACAAAGCAAATCAGAAGAAAAAAAATTTTTTTTTTAATTAATATTTATCAATAATTTTTTTTCACTTTTATTAAAAATTTATTTATTTTTTATATGAATATTTAATAATATACATCGCATTACTTCAATGAAATTGGGGATGAAACAGTTTTTTTTTTCCTTTATTTTTACGTGCCACGCTATTTATTATGGATTTTTCGAATTAAATATTCATAAATAATTTTTTTTCGATAGTACAAAAATTATTTAATAGTCTAGATGAATTTTTCTTAATATAGACGCTATTAAATATGAATTATATGGGGGAAAAATAATTTTTTTTCTCGTTTTATCACATGTCTGACTATTCACTGAGTTTTTCACTTGATATTACACTACAGAAAGTTTAATAAATTTTTATTGATGTTGATATTGTATTATTTCATTTTAAATTGAGTGTTTAAAATGAAATTTTCTTCGAGATATATATATTATGTTACAACTGGCAGACGTGAAAAGCTACTGATCCTATAGGATTTAGAAGTTCTCTTATAATTTCAAAACCTTCGAATCCACTGGCTCATTTTCTGGCATTTAATGCTGACTCATCCACGTCGGAGAGTCGAGTTTAATGATCGTGAGAGGGCCCTCCAAGTACTTTTCTTGAGCTTTTATAAAATTAAATATCACCAAGATTGGAAGAAATTTAATTCGCTTGTAATAAAAAAAAAATATATTCAACAGCAAAAAAAAAAAATTAGAGATTGAATTTATTGAATTTTTTTTTAATTTTTGTTATAGGAAATGATGAAGCTTTTTTTTAGGGAATTTTTTTTATTTTCTCTTTTGTGCAGTCTTGGTATAGATAAATTGGGGGAAAAATTCAGAGAAATATCCGTACATATGTTCTCATCATATTCGTATATTATATATGATGTGTGCCACGATTCTTCCGCCGTCTCCACTCGGCCGCCAAATTGAAATCTCTCACGTAAATCATGCCGAAACAATGGTTTCCCGAGGTAAGCTCGCGGTTCTGACCCGGCGGTTGCTTAGCCGCATTGCGGGGTGGTCTGGCCCGGCTTGCAACATTGTATAACGGTGTCGGCGTTCGCATCCTCCCCCGCCATTTTGCTTTCAAGCAGTAACCCAACAACGCCAAATCTCTGATTTAGGTTTGCCGCGGCTTTATCATGCCTTGCCTCGTATATCTTAACTTTCTAGCCGATCGCTTTGGTTTTTTTTTCTTTGGTTTTTCGTCGCTTGTTATCCGTCGACTTAGTGCGTGGATCTCGACAATTAACACTTGGAAAAATTTATTTCTTATTTTTTACTATCTCTTTTTTTGTACTTTATTAAGATTTATACTTCTATTTTTATCTAATTAATTTATATTAATTTTATTTTTCTGTTGAAATTTGAGGATTTTTGAAAAAAAATTTTATTACATTCTATATTAATTATAATTTTTGTTTTTGCTAAAATTCAGAAAAAAATAGGGAAATTATATATGGTAGAGAGGAAAAATTTCCTATAAATGCAAAAATCAGTAGTTTTACTTATCTTGGGTCAGGCAAAAAAAAATTTTTTTTTTTCCCCCGTTTTTAAGTTGAATCGGATTAAAAAGAGATTTTTACTATTTTTAAAGGAAAAAAAAAGGTTTTTTTCTGTAAAATTTCTAAAAGAGGTGTGCATCTCCTGGAATTCTTATAATTTTTGTTATTTTTTTGGTTTTTCGTTGATAACATTGTAAATAAACCAGATAACGAAAAATATGAAGAAAATTAAATGATAGAGGATTAAATTTCCCATAAAAAATGTAGTATAAAATTTTTTGATATATCATCTTATTTTCGAGATGTTGAAAAAATACAAATTTCAAAAAATCAAATAATAATTTTACTCTTTTCATATTTTTCATTATTTCACGTAGTTATCGAGTTATCTATATATATATAAAAAAAACGATGATATATTTTCATAAAACACCCCTTTTAAAATATTATTGCATAATCATTAATTATAAAACATAAATAATAATCAACAAATCATCCTGTTACAATCTTTTGATGCTTTGAAACAATTTAAATGATTTTATCGATGTTTTGTCGTTTTGTAAAAAAAATATTTTAATGAATTAATCGCAGTTAAACTTTTAATGTTTAATATTTACATTCATTAATTCCGACATTTAGTTTGTTTAAATTCATTTAAATGATGAATGCAGAGAGATCGGGTAAATAATTAGTAACCTTTATCTCATGCAGCCAGGCGCGACCTGTCTATCACAGCCCTCCACGTGGCTGTTGCGTAATTCGTAAAGCGACACAGACTTGCTGCTGTTGTATATATATGCACTTCATGTATATATATACACTGTTAGATCTGTCAGGCTAATGGACTGAGATCCGGACAATAGCTGTCGTATAATCTATCTATAGTACTACACACACTCTCGCCCTTTGTCGACCAATTTACCAGCGATACAAATGTTTATCGCTGTGCTCTTAATCAACTCACCGTTCTCAAACCCGGCTTGGACCTTTTGCCATCAAAAGAGTCCTCTGTACCATTAAAATGATTTTTTTTTTCCACTAGAAATTTTCGTTTTACTTTTTTTTTTTTTTTCAATGAAAAAATTTTACAATCTATTGTTGTCATTAGTTATTTGTTATTTTGAGGTTTTTTATTTCATTTGGTGCCATCACTTTTAAAGGAAATTTTCACGTAGAGTTACAGTTAAAGTGGAATAAATTTTATTTGCATTATCCGCGTGTGAAATTTATTCTCAAGTATTTCTTTTCAAATTGAATTTACGATTATCTCGGTATTTTGTAGTTTAAGTATATTCTGAGAGAGATAAATATTTAATTTTTATTCGCATTTGAAGATGAATTTAATTTCGTATTTATGCATTATTAAGCTAGCCATTATTGTTAGTATATTTCACTTAAATATATCTAAATAGTTGTAAAAAAAAAAAATTTTAATCTTTCAATTATAAAGTTTAAAAGAGTATAATGAATCGGTGCATTTAATTTTAAAATTTAAAAATTGACAAAGTTGATATACTTAAGGTGAAAAAAAATTTTGTATTTTTTATTTTATGGAGATTTTCAAATTATTAATTAAATAATAATTTTTTTCAAATTTATTTTTGAATTATTAGTTATAAAAAAATTATTTATTTTCATGATCAAATATAAATAAGCATCAATTTATCATTTTATTAGAGTTTTTTGTATATAAAATTCAACGGATAAAAATAGTAGCTTGAGCACACGATGCCGCTATTACATAGTGAGTTTTATCGACAATATGGGCTCTCTCTTCTAGAGTTTGGAGACCGATCGAAGTGTCTCGGAATTTTCAGCGCTAGTGTAATAGCCCCATTTAGAATATTTTTCTACTCTAAATTGAAACATCATGAAAAAAAAAGAATCTCATACTCCAACTGTAAAATTTCAAGTATTTCAATTTATACATACCCAAAAAAAGCCCGCATAACACTAAAATAAATTTTTCTATATCTGAAATTACAAGAAACTTAAAAATATTCCATTAGTATATTCAATGTAACACAGTGGCTTTTAAAACGATGTCAGGGGGTTGTCAATTTTTTCAGAGGCTCTTTAGACTCTAAAGTAGCTTAAAAAAAATTCCCATTTCAAAGCAAAGCGTGAAACAATATATTGCTTAATTATTTTTCATCAAATCTCGTGAATTTTCGATTTGGAGGGTCGCCGATGGCTTTTAAAATCACTATAGGGGGTTGCAATTTTTTTTGGTTATTTTTTACACTCTAAAGTAACTTTAAAAAAATTATCGTTGCAAAGCACAGTGTTGAACAATGAGTTGTAGAATTATTTGTCGTTAAAATTCATAAATTGAAAGTTTAGACAAGTTGAATTTTCCTTATAATTTTCACACTCTATGCTCAATTTTCCAATCTGTTTCGGGGGGATATTACAAACAAACAGTGACTTTCTGAAAGCGGATTAGAAACTAGTGCAATTAATAGCAGGCGAGACGCCTGAAGGACTTCATAATAGGCCAAGCAGAGAATTACGAGGTGTTTTGAAGTGAAATTTGGAGAATATAACTCGGACCAATAGTATAGATGTATATATTTGAATGGGTTTATGTGTGCAAAAGTGATTGCAATCATGAATATTATTCATATTTCTCGCTGTCATATATTGGCTCCTCTTTCTGCTGTGTGTGCCTAATTGAGCAATCCGGGGGAGTGATTGAAATGTCCAGTCACATCTGTGACTCGATAAAACTGTTAAAAAATTCAATATAAAAAGTCCGTACGTGCAGATATCTCTCTAGATGGCGTATGGATATATTGTTATCTATCTATAACTCAATTTTACCGGGAAAAAAGCCACACACAAAGGAAAATCGAGTGTAGCCTGGCTGCGGAAGGAAATGCACGGTATGTTTTCCTAATCGGATGTATGAGCTGAGCTTTCTGCGGATAATCGCTTCAACCGGACGGATTATGGGCTGGACAGCAGTGGACGAATGGACGCAAGTATATATAGTGTTGAGAGTATAGAGGTATCTGGCTACACTGGTTCAATAACTTTGTTCAGTTGTATAGCCAGCTGGTTTACGACATCCCACTAAAATCCGCCATTTTCTCTTGCAAATATATCACGGTAAATATATGCGGATAATAATTTTTATCATCAAGATGTATACAAGTTGGTTTGGACGCTTTAATCGTGTTGGTTTTTGTGTTTTTTGATGTCTTTGTGTTGGAGAATTTTTGTTTTTATTTTATGCTTCAAGTAAAATCACGAGTTTTTATTATTTCTGGGTTTTTATAGTTGGATATCTTAGAAATCTAATTATTGCAGCCGTTCTCATGTCGCAAATTTTGAAAAATCGCCGTCGAATGGCATTTTTTTAATTTTAGAATATATTTAAAAAATTATGGGGCTGTAGTTGAATATTATTATTGAGATATTTATTGAAATTTTAGTTGGTAAAATATAAATGAGTTAAATTAATTTGATGGAAAAATATAGATAAATTTTTACAATATTTTTATATGTAGCGTTACGTTTTTTAAATTATCTTGAAAACTTTGAGGTTTACAGTATTTTTTTACTGATCATTTTTTGTAGCTCTTTATATTTTCCACAAAAAAGTTTTCTAAAAAAAATTTCTAACTTTATTAGTTTTTGAGATATTTAAAAAAATGTAAATAAAAGTTTCTTTAACTTTTTTTTAAAAACATATTAAAATACTCAATTGGTTTTTCAATTATTTAAAAACATGATTCATAAATCTTTCGTAGTGAAAACAAAGTTTTTTCCGATCCTACGTATAGGGAAATCCTTGATAAAAAATTGAAAACTTAGTTTAAAACCTTAGAAAAACGTCCTTGAAACAAGCCCTATATGAAACTCGTAATTTCCTGTGTGTCAACCTTTGACACTAACTAAAAATCCTCGTATTTACATAACAAAGTCCGGTCAGTGTCATCAAGGTGAAGACTAACAACTAGTCGTGGACATGGTGATGGCGTCACTTGGCCTTTGTCACCTCGTCAAAACCAAATAGACGGCAACTCGGTAGAGTATTAGCTTTGCATCATTGCCGGGAGCATTGCAGAAGCTTATTTAGCAGTTGGATTAGTTGAATAGACCGCGATGTTTTCGTCAACAATGTCATTAGAATGCGTGTTTGAGCGGGGCTAACTTGTTTCTACGTTGGTCACGGTATAGGGAATGATGATTAAATTCTGCAGCAAATTGATTTAAAAAATTCCTGAACATGTTGGCAATGCCGACAAACGCGTGTGTAGGGAATCGAAAAGCTAATCTATCCTCGGGCAAGCTCGCAAGCTCGTACAGCACAGAAGTCAAAGCGATGTCGTGGAATAATGTTGGGCAAACGTTTGCAGCGTTGTACCAATTGCTGCGCGCTAAATCCTCTTCATGATCTTCAACGTTGCACATTCTAAACACACTAAAGACCCACCAAAAGCCACTACCAGCATCCATAGATACTGGTCACGCTACTAATTAGTCTTTCATTATTCATTCATCAAAGCTCTATTGATATGAACCTCAAAGGTCACTTTAGAATGGTGATATCATTCAGACAAGTGAGAATTGAACGTGTTTTGCATTTATACGTTTTAGGAATTCGAAATTTCCTACAAATGTTTATATATTTTACAATGTCTTTAAAGTTTGAACGTTTTACTTGCAAATATTCTTGATAAGGAGGCGAGTTGGATAAATTTTGTTAAGGACCTTTTTTATAAGTGATAAAATTGTCTACAAAAAAGGTCTCTTTAAATAAATTTGTATCATCAGTAGTTTTGAAGATATTTTGATTTTAAATAGTCAGATTTTTTATATCCACTCTTTTGGGTTTTTTGACACGCGGAATTTTTTTTTTAATAATAAAAAAATCGAAATAATTAATTGAATGATAGAATATATTATTATAACAGGATCGCGTTTGTTAAACGATGGATTTTTGGATTTTGGGTTATGAGGAAAAAAAAAATTTTTTTTTTTCGTCTTTTTTATCGAGAAATTTGTTGAAGAGATTGATTATATAGTCGATAAACTATTTAAAACATATTGAGGTCGAATTTTAAAAAGTTTTTGCCCAGATAAAAATTATTTTTTTTTTTTTAATTTTTTAAGAGGTTTACCTTTCGATAGCTCGTGATTTTCGTGATTTTTATGGTTTTATGTTAATAACTCGGTAACTAAGCGAGATAATGAATAATGTTACTGAAGTTAATTGATTAAGGCATTAATTATCTACAAGAAACGTATCAGAAATTTTTTTGTATCCCGCTTAGTTTTTGAGATATTACGGTTTTTTCAAAATTTTGATTTTTCAAAATATCTCGAAAATGACGCAAAATCTAAAAAAAGTTGATTCTATATTTTTCATAGATAATAAAATTTGCAATCGTTTCATTTCCAGAAAGTTTTTCTCTATCTAGCTTAGTTATCGAGTTATTAGCAAAAAACTAAAAAAGTCAATATTTTCAAGGAGTACACCCCTGTCAAAAATTTGATGGAAAAAAAATTTTTTTTTTCTTTATCAAATATCACAAAAATCATTGCTTAACCATTCTTTTGCCATTTTTTTTACACAATAAAAACTATTTTCATTTTTTTCTCAAATTTACTCACATCAATTAAACATTCTATTTTTAATCTAAAAATTACTCTAACGTTAAATTCATCGTTATTTAAGTGAAAGTAAGGAAAAAAGTGAAAATAGGTAGTGTTAAGTATATGTTAATTCTATTAAACATCTTAATTCGGAAGGTAAATACAGTGAAAAAGAGATTTATGACCTCTTAAATCCAAAAAAGTATCGAGATTGCGAAGTAACTGAAAAAAAAAATTTTTTTTCCTTTGACAATCCCAAATATTAAGTACCTACATCCACTGAAATATAGAAATTAATCTCTAATTTTATTTTAAAGTTGAAGAAAAAATTTTTTTTTTCCATAAGATTTACTCAGTAAGTTGCTAGGACCAAAATTGCATCAGACTCTAATTTTATTTTGTTGCTCAGGTCCAATTCTCCACATTCTTTTGCTTTTAGTTTGTTTGGATTTTTTTTTTCTGCGAGTACTGCGTTCTGCCACGAAAATTGAATTACTAGATTTTTCTGAGCGTAGGTAGAGAGAGTAGCTCCAGAAAGACGCTTGAAAACCTAAAACGAATTTTACGTTATCTGCGGCACATGAAGGGAGAGGGACAGGGGGGGGGGCGAAATGCGTGGTGAAATTCTTTGCTTTTCTCTTTCTTTTGCGCTGGAGACTGTGTTTCCAATGCAAATTTTCCCCGGTGCAAACAGGACCAGAGTGAAAAAGGTGGGGTGCAATGAGAAAATCCTTGGGGAAGACTTGGACAAATCTACCCCTCAATTTAAAAAACTTTAAGGATAACACTTTTCTCGTGTATATCCACTCTCAACTCTATCATCATCAACTGCTTTTATTTGCTTCATTCACGCCATCATTTCATCCTGGATCAATTAATTTCTTCTTGTGAAACTACCCACACATGAAACAAAATATATATGAGAAACAAAAACCCATTTTTTTACGATAATGGTTAATATTATAAGATTTTTGTAGGATACCTTTATTATAGAGAATATTATAAGCTACAAAAAAGGTTATATATAAAATTTTTGTAAAATTGATTTTTTACGAGATAATTTAAATTTTACATTACCGACTTAGATTTTATCGTTGTAAGTAATTTTTCATTTTTTAAAATATCTCAAAAACTACAAGATTTATCAAAAATTTATATGAATACTTTTTTAAAGTTTATAAAATTGTCTGTAAAAAAGATTGAGAGTATATTTTACTCAAGATCAATAGTTTTCGAGTTATTTAAAAAAAAAAAATAATAATAACCAATCAGCCAAGTCAATTAATTTGGAACAAAAAAACAGAAGAGAAATATTTTGATTTAACAAGTTTATCTGTGTTTTGGCCGAGTGGTATTGAGCAATAGAAATAAGAAAGAAAAGTAGTTTTCATCAGTTAGTGGGCTGCAATCGGCACATGAGACCGATGAAAATGGTGGAAAGTTTGCGGCAATGGGCTTTGAATGGTTTTGATCGCGAGCACAGGCAGAAAATGGTTTGAAGGAAAGTTGGATCTTGACAAAAAGGGTCTAGTATTCACATAAAAGATCTGTGCAGTTACGACAAAGACGTGAGATGGTGTGTGTGAAATGAGTGTGTATAGTACGGCGTCTACAACCACGAGCGAAGCGATATTGCTATAGCAGGTGGTGGTCTAAAGGGACCAGAGGGTGAGTATGGCCCAAGAGACACGTCATTGCGTTGACTGCGGATGGAGAGACCAAGTTGGGAAACAGCCGCGAAGTTGAGAAAGGCCTGGGCGGTTTATACTCAGTCCTGTAGCGCAATTTAAACCAGCCAGGAGCTGCGCCAAGCAATGAGACAAAGACGGAGAAGTGGTTTGAGCTAGCAGCAAACTTTCTCTCTGATACTTACTGCCACTTTGGTCATCACAAATGCCGCTGCTTAGGTAACGTCATACTCATGCCACATGCCATCTATATTTCTAACGTGTTAAGGCACCCTGTTTATGCACACCTGACGTATTTTCGCCAATATTTTACTTTAAATTTAATTACAGATTATAGATAAGAGATAGGAGGATACTTGATAGGACCTTTTTTGTAGATAATTTTCTAAACTTCAAAAAAGATTACTTGTAAAAATTTGATAAATCTCATAGTTTTTGAAATATTTGCAAAAAAAAAAAAAATTTTTTTTTAACTAGTGTAATTGAAAATGATCGAAAAATGAATCATGTTAATTCGAAAATATCTCGAAAACAATGAGATTTACAGAAATATTACATTCTATCTTTTTTAAAGCTTACAAAATTTTCTTTAAAAAAGGTTCTATGATACAATTGTGTAGAACCCATTGTTACGAAGATATTTGTAATTGAAACCGAGCAGAAAAAAATTCTGTTCTACTCGACAGCTCGCGTTGGTTGTTACAGTGATTTCTACAAAGATATTTCCACAAGTCACGCGAAAAACTAGAGGGAAAAAGTGTTCTTCCGGTGAAAAAAGGGTCGTTGTCGTTATATTCTGAAGTCGATAATCGATAGGGGTAGAATAGAGCTCAGCGCGAGAAAAGAAGCATCCGCGCGCGAGTTCGCTGGCAGTGCAGATGTGCGTTGTGAATAATATCTGTAGTAACACTCGTACTAAGACCTCAAACAAAAAAAAGAAGAAAAATTTCATCGACCAAACAAAACGCTAGAAAAATTCTCTGTGCATAAAAGAACATTACCGACAAACGTACAAATCTTGAAAATAAAATGATGTCATTTATTTTTTGCAATATTTCCTTTTTATTTTTTTGTTTTCCGTTTTTTCTTTCGCGGGCCAGCATTTTTCATGGCAATTTCATTAAAGTAAGTGCGCAGATAAATGCCCAAATTATTTACCTTATGGTGCGATAATTTATTATTGGTCTGAGCAATTAATCGAGAGAAAAGCTAGGAATTTTTCGCGTTTAAAGTGTGATGCATAATTGTTTTTTTTTTTTTTTTTGAAGCACACGTGACTTGCTATCGTCGATGGATGATTAATCACACAGGAGCAAGGACCCATCGAATAACCCGCTTTTGAAATACCCTCGATTTATTTCCACTTTTCCATGTCAGTTTGCTAGATTAGGTTCGTGATTCGCGCGCAGCACACGTGTTTACTAAACGACAAGACTTTGCGCGCGCGCCAGTGCCCACACACGTTTCCAGCCAGGCTCCAAGGTGCACACGTGTAACGAATACCATCTACGATCCCTGCGAGCTCGATATAATCTTTCATCATCCGTGCAAGGACTCGAGAATCAACATTGAAAATGAATAAACCAAGAAAATCAAATTTTAAATTAATCAAAAAATCATTTAAAAATGTAAAAATTTTTTTTACAATTATTTTTATTCTTGAAAAAACCAACAATCTCTAATTTATTATGATTTAAAATGATATTAGTTAAAATATCTTCGAAACTACTAAAGATAGCAATTTTCTATTGAAGAGAACAACTAACGCGAGGCGAGCTGTTGAGTATAGAAGAGATTTTTTGTTCGGTTTCAATTGTAAATATATCGGTAACTGTGGGTTCTACAAAATTTTGTTATAATAAATTTTTTATAGAGAATTTTATAAGCTACAAAAAAGGTTTTATGCAATATTTTTGTAGGTGTCATTGTTTTCGAGATATTTTAGAAATAATCAGATAAAAGACAAAATTTTCCTTTGTTAAAATTTCAAGTTAAAAAAAAATGATTTACTATAACTTTTTTATCCTCGATAATTTAAAAATAATTTTTTTTTACGATCTACAAATTCTCTAGACAATATATTGCATACAAGATATAAAAAAATTTTTCCCTATTTTTCTTATAAAAAGTTTGTTGATTATAAATTTTTTTTTGTTAAAAAAATGTGTGTGTTTTATAGGTTGACGTTTAATCTCGCATCTCACACCTTACTTGACATTCTTATAAAGTCGTTAGACTCGCTGGCGACGAAAATACAAAGGTGTAGACTGTCGGTAAGGTAGATAGCATGGCTTACTGGTCTCCTTATGTCGTCGACAAAACTGCTCTTTCCTCACGAAGTCACGTACTTACTTATACTATTATATATTCTCAAGATGCACAACGTTTTGTCTCATTAGTGATAATCAGAGGCAGTAAATATGTGAACACCTAATTAATTAGACATTTCCAGCCACACTGAAACTCCCACATTTTGCCATAATACACACATAATGATAATTTCTATCCTAATCTATCCACTATCTATGCATACTTTTTAAAACCTCTCTTAAACTAAAAACCAATAAATAATTATCCAACAAAACAAAGAAAAAAATGAACCCTTAAAAAAAAAAAATTAATTAATCAAACGAAAAAATCATTAGAAACACTTGAAATTGAAACAAAATTTTTTTTCAATATAAATAATTAAGAAAAAACATTTTTAATTATTATAAAGTTTGTTATAAATATTTAAGGATGGAAAATTTTAGGTATTTTGGTGGGATTTTTAAATTTTATTGATATAATGTAATGAAAAAATATTTTTTTTAACCACATTATGCTACATTTTCTGTCCTAGAATTTAGTTAACTATTACAGAATGATCGAAGTATATTAGCAAATCACTATCCATCAATTGGAAACTGTCTGCACCTAGAAATAAAACAGTGAGGTCGATAAAAATAGAAATAAAAAAAAAATACCGATGACGTCAGGATCTCTGTGTATAGTAGAGGTTTATTTCTATATTTATTGAATGTGTAGAAATAAAATATCTAGAAAGAAGAAGTAGAATTGTGCGGCTTGTGATTGATCGAAATGTCTTCAATAATCCTAATCCCTTGTATAGGAACTAGATTTTTTTCAATGACAAAAATGTCTTATTCGTGCTAGATATATTTGACGGTAAATTCTTTATTAATTATTTAGTCAAGAATTTCTTTAGGTATGTATTTAAATATTTATTTTATCAAATAATCAATTCAGTAAATAATTTATTCATTTAATAGGAGGGTTATTTAATTATTTTTATGAATTTTTAAAGCAAAAAGTTTCTTATAAATTTCATATTTGCTTTTTTCTAATTAAAATATCTTCAATACTATTGAAGATAGGAATTTTTCTCAAGAAATCTTTATTGCAGAGAATTTAATTAGCTACAAAAAAGGTTTTAAACAAAATTTAACTATCTCTTACCATTATCAAGATATCAGTAAGTAAAGTGTTTTCAAGTTTTCGAAAATATACAATTTTTTTTTTTAGATACGTGATATATATTATTTTTATGAATAAAAATTGATAATAAAAATTAAAAATCGTTAAAAAAATAATTTTTCATAGAATAAAATAATTAATATTTATATAACATAATTTTTTTCCATTAACAAATAACAATCATCATAAATTTTATAAAATAAACCCTTATCTGCGGTAATACCGTGCGAGTTAATCACACTTTAGCGCGTGAAACTACCCCATCAACTCGACTCGACAGTGATAATATCAGTGCACACACATTCTATATACATAAAAGAATAATATTCAATTTCGATAATAACACCTAATAATCATCGTTAATTAAACAAAAATTTGTATAGATAAAAAGAAAAATTTAATTGTTTTAAAAAAATGTGAAGGAAAAAAATCAATTAAAAAAGTGATGATATTGGAAAGTAGAATTATCCAACGAAATCTCGGTTTTGCGGTGTATGTTAATGCAATGTGGGGATGCCCGGCTGAAAGTAGACTGGGTGGCGCGCGGAGAGGGCAATAAGTATACAGGGAGTAAGATGTAGGAACAGTGGTAGTAAACTAGCGCATGCGAATATCCTGTGCGATGGGCTATATAGTGCTCAGTGTGGTTGACATCCTGCACGCGGAGACCTGGTGGGGATGCAACTCGGCGCGCGTGGCCAGAGTTGAAACCTCTGCGCGTGAAAAGCCGTCAGTTCGCACCGAGATTCCACCGTGGAGTCTCGTCGTCGCGTTGCTAACGAGTTTCTAGATGGATGTCGCCGATGATTCACAATATCGTCACGGTGCTTCATGTCGTTGCGCTTCTGCCGTTACTTGTGCAAGGTCAGTCGTCGAGAATTCTGTGTGACTTTTTTTTTTTTTTCGTGGAAAATTCAGTTTTAGTGACTTTTACTTGCATTTCCGGTGAAAAACATTTTTTTTTTTTCAGATAAAAATTGTCTTTTTCTATTTTAAAAAATAATTGCGTGGGTTTTGTTGCAACTTTTCAGGCTGAATTTTTTATTTTCCATCCGATGGTGAATTTTTTTTTTGGTTTAAAGTTGATTTGCACTTTTGTTGTTGGCTGTGATTGTGATGATTTTTTTTATCGTGATGCCGATAGGAATAATAATTGTCGTGAATTTTCGATAATTTTGATTTCTTAAGTTTTTCTCTTGATTAAAGGGTTGTGAAACCACTGTGATTGTGGTGTATTTTTAGGTTTTAAACAATTTGAAATTTTGAAAAAAGTAACATTTAATTGCGATTTTTCAGTGAAATTAATTTTTTGGTGATGGGGAGGAGTGAAAATTTCAAAAATACTTCGACTCATTACTATCATGATTTAACATTAGTAAAAAATCATAAAATCTAGTGTAAAGGTTTTTTTTTACAACTAAAATAAAATTTCAAATTATTCGTATATATTTTTATCTCTAATAATTCATAAGGAGAATAAAAAAAGCATTAAAAATTTTAACAAGCATAAGACGAACAGTTTTATCCAAGTTTCTCATCGAATAAATAATTTTTTTTATTTATATTAATTAATTTATTAGTTGGATATTGAAAAAAAAATGTTTTTCAATTATTCTATGATTGTTTGGTGAAAATTATTAATATTGACAATACGTGACATTTAAAATTCAATATTGAAATTATATACGCGTGAATATATACAGTGACTAACATATTATGCCAAATAAATGAGTCGAAGTATTTTGTAGATCGTTATTTGGACTACACTGAATATAAACCAGGATGACATTAATTAATACACACTACAAGCATAACTAGCGAGAGGCATACGAAATTGTACCTAAATCAAGCTTTATACAGGCGTACATATATCCCGGCAATCGGCTCCGTATTTTTGCATCAACTTCGTTAATTTATCGACGTGATTGCGCACAATAAATAACAGAATAAAACCTGACAAGCTATTATCCACCTGTCACACATACCGACATGTTTTCAGAGATTCTAACCAACTCTATCAGTCTCATTCCAGCCATATGCACACCCCTAAAAAATCATTTTCAAAAACTTATTTCATAAAAATACGAAAATAAAATTAAAAAATTTTTTTTTCTATCAATAATTAATGAAAAATTCATGTTATTATTTTTGAAAAATAATTTAAAGCCATTGATTAATATTTTTGATTGAAAAAAAATTTATTGTTGTTAAAATTTATATTTTTTACATTTTTTCTGTGTGAAAACAATTGATTAGCGAATTGCAAGTAATGAAATGTAATTAATTTATTATTTTACAATTGTTTATATATTTTTTTCATATAATTTAATGGGTTAGTTGTTTGTTAAAAATTTTAGTTATTGTTTTTTTTTGTAGATTTTATGTGAATAAGTTTTTTTTAGAATGTTTAAAAGCGTTTATCAGACACTGTATTTTCTTTACATCTTTAATTTTTTTTCTTTGACTTTCTTCCAGTGGTTTAAATGACCCAGGGTTGGGAGGGAAAGGTTGACAAAAACATTAAGGCTAATAAAACTCTCAGGCCCTCGCTGTATGTCCTGATGCAGCCCCCTTTACACTCACCAGGCGATCCGTTCTGAAAGATTACGTCGGCCATAAATGTTGCTTGACTGTGGGGCGCTATCGCCCTCTACAATACGTGTGTGTGTGTGTTTGGACGGCAAGAGGGTCGTATTTATAGAGTTAAGGATCATTTATAGATCTTTTTAACTGGCGAGATATATATATCGAGCGCCGAAAGCCAATTGTCCTTGATTATATTTTTTTCAAGCTTCGAGTAATTTGGATGAATGTTTTGGTTAATGTTGATGTTGATTGGATTTTTCACAGGGTATTTTAATAGAGTATCGCAATAATTATGCTATTAATCCCTGTAATTAGAAGGTGATAGACTTTTCCGAATTTTGTTTCACTTTAGAAAATCTTAAATATCCTAATGACTATAAAATTTAAAAATATGTTACACTACTCATTTTTTAGCTTTTTAAATCCTCTACAAAAAAGGTCCTTTGCTAAAATTTTGTATCAATGATCCTTATTGAGATATTTTAGAAATAAAAACATTCAATGTTTTTAACGTTTTATTTTACTCTGACCAATCTGAGCTTTAGAAAAATGCAAATAATTTCTAAACTACAAGACTTATCAAATTTTTTTATTGAATATTTTTTATAGTTCTTAAAATTTTCTATAAAAAATGTTCTATAAAAAATTTTGTTATCTTTGATTCTGTTTGAGATATTCACAGGATAAAAAAATTTTTTGAAAAAAATTTCGTTAAAATTTTATTTATTCATTAAAAAATACAAAAGTGCTTAATAATGGAATAAAAAAAATTAGTTGGATGGAAAAAATAGTCGGGAGTTGTGTGGAATTTAGATAATGACATTTTCCGAAATGTGTTGAAACTGAATAATGTGATTCTGGGCAGTTTCGCGACGACGAGAGATAGTTAATGGTTGTGACTGAGTGGGCTTGAGAAATCGGAGATAATTAATCACTGGCAAAAGGTTGGTGAACAAACGATGGAAAGCTCAGGTCGAGTTTTCCCCATCTACAGATCCATTGTCTCGATGTGGCACTGTACTGCGTCGACACTCGCAACGCCCAAATTATCGTGTCCGCTTCGACATTTTCGTTGCCGCCATTTCCGCCGCGATCGCCATAGCCAACATTGAGTCCAAGTCGAAGGTTCCGGGAGCTAAAGGACTCACCCTCAGGCTCTATAAATGCCGTCGTCGCTACTGCTGTTCAACTCATGCAAATGTGTCCGTATAGGCTCTGAGAATAGCATTTCACTGATTTACCATTCACACACCCCACATTCAAGTTCTCGTCTAAAGCTACACCTAAATCAGGCATTTTCCAACTTCCATTCACATTAGTTGATTATATTACGACTATTGTCGCCATATTAACCCGAGAATATCTGTCCACCAATGCTCCAACTTTCTCTGAATGATAAAATATTGAAAAACAAAATTTTTTCCATCTATAATAACAGTGGAAAAAATTTTCTATCACTTTCATTATGTATTAAAAACGTTTTTCATAAGAATTTTTTCCAATTCTCTTGATTTATTTGAGAGTAGTACTTTTTTTAGTAATAAAAAAAAAATTTCTTCATTGTCAGTTTTTTGCAAGGATTTTTAATTTTAGAAATATCTTGTAAAATAATGATTTGAGATGATTTTACTACTAAATCTTTTTTGAAGTTAATTAAATTTTCTACAAAAAATGTTGTATAAAAAAAATTCGTAAATTGGATATTTTCTGAGATATCGCTAAAAAAACAAACAATTAAAAATTATTTGTCAGAGAAAAATTTTTTAAAATATTTGTTGAATACTTTTGAAAAAGATAAAATATTGGAATATTATTAAATGTTTTTAAGTGTCGCTATGTAATAATTTGAGTGAAATAGTACGCCGTAGTGAACGGCGGTCTGACCAGAGTTTTACTCACTCCACTTGCGCAACGACGACGAGTGAGAGCAGACCGCACGACGCAAGCTCACCGCCACTGAAACATTAGCTCGCGTCCCATATTGCACTAATTAATGCTAATTGTCCATTCTAATAAATGACCATATGAATAAACATTGCGACTGACAAACGAGAATTTTTTTTTTTATCGAAGCCACTTGAAATCAATGAAAATAAATGACAAATAAAAAATCAGTTGATTCAATTATTGGAAAAAATTGATATTCCAATCAGGAAAAAAATTGTGTGTGTTTTTTTTTCTATATAGAACAATAAAATACGATATAAAATTTAATTTTCTATGAATAAATTACAGATGTGCGGTAGAATAAATAATAGAGAAAATGAAATAAATGGTTGCGTTTTGGTAATCAGACAAAATTCCATTTGGTATTTAGTAATTTTACGTTGAGCTTTTGAATATGGATGATAAACATGAAAATCAATGTGGCCAGCAGGTTTATGTGTATATTTTATGTATGCAAATGAATGAGAAAACGATATGATAAATTATTGACTACATCAATTAATAGAGCACTGAATTAACGGAGTGAAAGCAACAAAATATTATTTCCATTGTCAATAACATTCAGTGCCCAAGGGGATATTCATGTTAAATCAAGTGATTTTACATGATTTTATATTTCAATATTATATCCATTTTAATCCACTTTTAAATCGTAAATTATTTTTTCCATTTTGCACACATGCATGCTCTTTATATAAAATATTTTTCCAATTATTTAAAATGTTAACTAATTTTTTTTATCAGTTGACAATTTCTCACATTTTATTGAAAATTAAAATTTTTAACTCAATTGTTGAAAATGAATTTTTTTTTCATAAAAAAAAAAAATATATTTTCATTTGTTTAATATATCAAATAGTTTTGTTTTATTAAAAATTTTTTAAATTCAATTAAAAATGTAAATATATCAAATTTTAACTTGAATATTGTTGAAAAATAGATTTTTATAGGGGAAAAAAAATTTATTTTAATGAATTGAAATTTTTTCCTTATTAAATAATTTATTTTGTTGCTAAAAAATTCTTGAATTTCACTATAAATATAATTACACCATGTTTTGGACTTGGTTATTGAAATTTTTTTTTTTTTAATTCAACAAAAGAAATTGACTTTAACGTTGTGGGATTTTTTTTACGTTTGTAATTTTTGTAACTCACGTATAGAGATATATGTAATTACAACAATTTTTCGACTGCAAATATTTTTAATTGCAAAAGTTAAAATATATATATTTTTTTGTTTGAAGTATAAACGTTTGCGATTTTCACGAGCACATTTTCATTAACGTTCTACGATGGTAAGCCATGCCAAGCGCGCGTGGTTATGGTTCAAACCAGACAGGTCTAGGGATGCCGTATACACATGCTTTTATATATATAATCGTACTCGGCAGCCAGGAATTTTCATCCAGCAAAAACAATTTTACTCAGTGTGTACATATATATATGCTCTCTGCAATGCGCTCTCTGCGACTATGACTTGGCGCTCGCGTTCGATAATCGTGAATTTCCTAACACAATCTAAATATCAAATCTTGTTACACAGTTATCGACTTTGTGCGACGTAAATGGTACAATGCGAAAGTACAAATTAAATTTTGAATATTCAATTCGGCCTTCCTCAATCCAACGTTTAATCTTTTCATCTCTCGTTTTTTCCTCGGAAAAATACTTAAAAAAATTATCTATAGTTTCAGATTTTTTAAAATTGAAAAATAAAATTTTTTCAAGACAGAATTTCTTCTTTTTTTTTTTTTCTAATGGAATAAAAATTCAGATTCTAGGCCGAGATATAGATACATGTAATATATATAAATGTAAATAGAAAAGCACATATACATTAAATACAGTAAAAGAGTCCTTCAAAGAAAAATAAATGGGTTCGCCCTACTTCATCGCGTACTTTCCGCAAAATTAATTTACAAATGGGAGCAGCGAAATATTTGTTTGTTTGTTTTTTTTTTTTTTTCGCTCTGTGCATTTTTTATTGCACATATACACGCATTGAATATTTCCACACTGTACCGCAATATAAATTAATCACAAAATGTGTCTTATAAATCGTAATAATTCAACATTTTTTTTTGTTTTATTTTTTGTCAGTTGGATTTATTTAATTTTATGAGATATTTTTTATTGCAAACAGTTGAGTCTGATGAATGGTTGAAATAAATTTGTTTTATGGCAGTGACTCGCCAGTGAACCATTTCTAACGACGAATATGAGAAAAGTTTTGTGGAAATTTGTACGTAACTTTTATATAAATTTTCATCTCGAGTAGTAATGCAGTTAGGAAAAAAAAAATTTGATAATGTTTCAAGTAGAAGAAACTAAATTAATTAGGTATATATAATATACATATTTTACATAAATTTATACAGAAAAAAATTTGTTTACTTATTATATACCCGTATATATCGTGTGATAAAAGACAAAAACCGATCAATAAAATGGTGTGTGCCTAAAAACAAAAAGTTGAGAACATTTTACTTGCTAAATATCTTGATAAGGATACGAATTAGACGGATTTTGTTTAGAACCTTTTTTGTAGCTAATAAAATTTCGGACAAGAAAGATCTTTTGATATAAATGTGTATTTTCAGTATTTTCAAAGATATTTCGATTTAAAACATTTAAAATAATTTTCTAAATAATACAAAGTTTCGGAAAAAATTAGTAATTTTAAATTGGAAATTTGGAATCAAAAAATCAAGTTTAAAATTTTTTTAAGATGATTTTTAGTTCAATAATACATTATTTGACTTCAAAAAAATTTTATTTTACTTAAAAAAAATTTTGTGTGGAATTTTTTTTTTCTAAAATGTTTATAAAATGTTTCTATGAAAAATAAAAAAAAAGTTTTAGTTGGTATATGTATGGAAGTTGACCAAAATGTGATATCCGTTTACGAGTGCGATGACGCATCGCGATAGTTGGCTTTATCTATACGTGAAAAAGAATCCATCGGTGAGCGTAGCTATAAAATACGTTCGTGCGAGGAAAGGTTAACCAATTAAGCCTCGAGCACGCTTGTTGTGGAGGGGGCGAGATAAGTACGTACTTGCTAAATTGGTAGAGGGGTTAACGGATTTATCTTCTTAAATCATTTTCCCCAGATGTTACTGCACAGCTTCTTTATCGTCTACTTTCTTCTGAAAACATTTTTCAAAAACTCCCGTGTCGCGTACTTTTGTACCAAAATGCCTTTCATCTTTTTCGCGAATTTTTTTTTTTACAGTCCCTAAAAAAAGACACTTAATCATTGATAAAAATTTTTTTTATTATTAAAAACTTAAAGGTGTATATCAAAAGTTATATTTATTTATAAAAACAGTGAATATCTCGTAGTTCTTATGATAAGTATAAAATAATGAACCAATTTATTGACTTATAATAAATCAAACAATCTCAATGGCTGGAGAATCACTCTTGACTTCTTTAAATACGAAAGTTATTGCCCAGTAATGTTCTAGATGGTTGATTTTTTTCCCCCGTCAAGATTTTACCAATAATTGAATTTTATTTGCAATTTATTTCGATAAATCTATTGAAAATCATAAAAAAGTATTAAGAATACAATAGAATATTTTTTTGATTTTTTTTTACTTCTAAAAGACATAAATTACTGTAAAAAAATCTAATTCCCTAGAAAAAAGGTTTAATAAACTTTTTCAAATCTCTATTAATTTCTCAGATATCACCGGTTTTGTTAAAAATCATATTTTTAAAAATATTTCAATAAGAATCGAAAATTAAAAAAAAATTGACTCAACATTTTTTGTAGTAAATTTAATTCCCCATATTTTAACAGGAATAACATTTTTTGATATCTCACTTTGTTACCGAGTTATCACTGAATAACTAAAAATTCTAACAATTTTGGTATTTCAGTCAGTGCGAATGTCTCTAAGAGTGCAGTTAGTAAAAATTTTTTTGATAAAAAAAAAACATTTTAAGATATCCATCAGCCCCGTGAAAAAAAAATTGATATAAAATTAATTATTAAAAAATTAATATTTAAAAACTTTCTGAAAAAAACTCTATTTTTTGGGAGAAATTTAAAGAGAAAATTTTGCTCAAGTAGTTGAAGATAATTCGTAGAAAAACATGTGAGAAGCTGAGCAAAATACGAATGTGTAAGTGTGAAAAAAAGGGGAAGAAAGAAGGGTGCATCACGAGACAGAGATATATAAGTAGTATAGGGAGAAAGTGTGGGGTGAAAATTGCGAGAGTACCAGGCACGTTCGATAGAAGTTTCACGGGCGATAAGCCGACATCGACCCTACACATTCTGGCAGCCACGTTTTGTCCTGTTTTTCCAGCTATACACATCTCGATCGGGGAGGGTCCGGTGCCGGCTGTGTCTCACTTAAATCGAGTGCAAAGAGTGTGCAGTACCTAACTCTTGGGCTCAGCCGTTTGGATATAGCTTTGCATCTGGGATTCTGTGCAGGATCACACTCACCATCGTACCGTAGTAGTTAGTTGAGTATATATATACGTGATTGAGCTGTACGACTAACGTTTGTTGGCTCTAATCCAGAATATAGGCGAAGGCCCCGCCAGCAAAGTCGCATTGCTTGGTGATGGCGCTGTGATCGATGGCAAGATGTAGCCTGGCAATGGGATAATGCTCCCGCGATAAAACTAAGCCGTCACTGCGCCAACTTGGCTTGCCAGTGTCACCAAATAGCTCGAATATTTCATGGACCCAAACGCTATACCATTCTGCTTGACCACGGCTTAAGCCAGAAGCAAAAAATACCCACTAGGAAAATTTACCTTTTGATTTTTTTCTTCGTTAAAAGTCGTAGCTGTGATTAAATGTGGATTTGTTTTTTTTTTTTTAGTTATAAATTTTGGGTAGTTTGAGGGGTGAAAATTAAGTTGGAGTAGATTTTTATAGGCCTGTAAAATAAGGCTTATGGGTTGTGAAAAAATTAAAAAAATTATTTATAAAATTTTTTAAACTTAAGTTTTTATAGTTTATTACTGTTTTAATAGTGGTTGGAAACTATAGAAATATACAGAGTTAGCTTGTAAAGCTGAATTTTTAAGTTTAGTTATTTGTTTTTTATTTTGATAGTAAAATTGATGTAGGTGATATTTATAAATAATTAAAAATTTAATTTTTAAATTCTAGATTTAGGATTTAGGTGGATATTTTTAATAGTTAGAAAAAAAAAGATTGGTTCTTTGAAATTCTTGGATTTTTTGAAATTTAGGGATTTTTTTGTTTGAAAAAGAATTTATTTTTAATACATTTCTATTTTTTTTTTTTTAGGATTTTTGAATTTTTTGGCAAAAAAAAAATTTCTTCAAATTCTAGATTCTAGATTTGGAAATTTTTGTTACACAAAAAAAAGATTGATTATCAAAACTTTTCTACTATTTAGCGATTTGTGATTTTTTAAGTTGATTTTTCGAGTTGAAAAACGCTGTAGTTGTTTTTTTTTTTTTTTTGGAATTTAGGAATTTTATTTAATTCTAAACAGTTTATAAATTTTCTTTCGAATTCTGATTTTTAGATTTGTGAATTTTTAAAATCTAAAATGAAGAACAGATCGATTTTTTCAACATTTAAAATCGTCGTTTTTTCTTAGAAATTTTGTCTATAGTAAAAATTCTTGAATATTTTGTCGAGTAAAATACCGATATTAAGTCATGAAGAAATATATCTTTAAGAAATATTTCGCCACAAAGTCTGCAGTCCGCTGATCATATATTAAAAAGTGTTTCAATTTAGGTCAGGTGTTGGCGCAAGCACAGAAAGCGCACGGCAGACTATCTCGCGAACATTTGTTGAGGCAATTTGTCATGATTTACCAACTAATGCGCCCGGCTATTGGCTGGATATATCTTGAGAAAATCGTTCGAGTGCACGAGGTTAAGGGTTAATTACATGCTACCGCGTAACGCGCTCCGAGTAAGGTTCAACTTTGGACACCATTGATTTGTGGCGAACTACGAGCAACCGAGAGTGAGCTCGAAAGCTCGTGGCACCGTTTGGGCGAGTAGAGCGCGCGGTAGCAGAGCACCAGATCGTGCTCGTGATCGAGAAACTTGGCCCAGAAGCTTCGCTGCAGCTCTGCTAGCCCTCCTCTGTCATCTCGATGCTGTGGAGAATGAGCGGAGTCGCGGTTACCAGTCCCCTGGAAACTCGGTCGCGCAGCTCTAGGCGAATCTCGTGCAAATATATCACGTCTGTGTCGAAATGCATCTCTCTAGACGTGTAATTTATCTCCATGACCAAGAAATATTATGTGTGCTTATTGCTGCACTGAGAAAACAACCTGCGGAAAATTATTTTCCTCCGATGCTGGATTTTTAATTAAGTGAGTGTATAGCCCCTCGCCTAAAGCTCACCGGTCCATTAAAGCAATTGATTGTTTCTATTTTTTTTTTCATCCATGTACTACCTACTCTGCTAGGAAAACTTTAGAATCAGACTTTTTTTTTTTTTAAGACTATAGTAGTTTGTTAAAGAAATTTATGGGGTTTTTAATTTGTTTAAAATTTCTCTCTCCTCACATTTTCTTCTCGTGAATTTTTTTGCGGTCAGGTACGACAAGATCAAAGCCCCAGCAGTGCCGCAAAATTAAAAAAAAAAAAAAATACTTAAAATTTGAACTATACCGAGAGAAAAAACGAGAGCGATAAAAAGAAGGAAAAAAAAAATGGTGCACAGTTTGGGAACTTTATCGCTGAGACCATCGAGTGCAGGCGCACTGACAGGCAAAAATGAATTTTAAAAACAGGTGTGAGAGTAAGTATTCTGCATTTGAGGTGAATGCAGAATATTTCCGGTGTGGAGAGAGCAAAAAATATATATGCCACAGAATAAAAATTCAACGTTTGTGAATTATTGCATACACTATACTGCTGACATTTTTTTCGTGATTGAGAAAGATTTTCTGCTATAAATTCAGCACGACTGCGAGGCAGTCAGAGAGTATAGGGAGCCGGCACAAGTGTGCGATAGTGCAATCTTCCAGGGGTGTCGCGTTTTCCGGGTGAGCGACTCTATACTCACATACACACCTCCTCAAAACATTTCCGAGCTCCTCCGCACGCGTACTATACACCACTCAGGCGATATTCCTCGTCAGCGAGGATGTAGCACGCTCTATATACCCTCAACTGTGTTCCTCGCTTATTCGAAAACGTGAATGTCCTCCTGTGCAATGTCCGGCCGGGTCTCCGGGGAAAAGCGCTCGAGTTATCCAGTCACAAAAACTCTCCATTCAAAGCACATCCCCGTGGACTGTGTCACATCAAACAATTAAAATTAATTCTCACTTTATCATTCTCTTCTTTCACCAATTACACACTATTTCAATACATGTTTTCATCGAATTTTCACAATCTCATTAATTTATCTCTTCCTATGTAATTACCTTTATCGATTTATTAAAAAAAAAAAAAAAAACATCGCAGATCTGGAGGCAGAAATTGAAAATTTTTAACTTGATAATATCTTGATAAGGGCTTGAGTTAGATGAATTTTGATTAGGATCTTTTTTGTAGCTGATAAAATTCTCTAGAAAAAAGGGCCTCTAGTAAAAGTTTGTATTTCTAGTAGTTTTGAAGATATTTTGATTTTTAACAGCAAGATATTTTTGTATTTTCATTGCAATTCTAAATTTTTTTCCAACTGAATTTTCTTTTTTGATTTATTTTAAATAATATTATATGGATATCTTGAAATTGGATTTTTTTCAACTCTTTTTCAGTGATATATTGGAATTAATTAAATTAATTGCAGTGATCTACCGTGCCTTAATTGATATGGGATGAATTTTTTTTTTTAATTCCCTTTATATATTCGAGTTATTCATTTATTTCATTTAGAGTATGAATCGTTGGATAATTTTACCAATTAAACTCTCGTATTACGCTTGAATTTTTTATGAATATTAATAATCAAACATCATTTAAAGCTTAGAAATATCGAAAAAAATTCTTAATTTTATTGAAGACAAAAATTAATTAGTTTGCTTAATTTTGTGTAATTCGATTAATTGTTTGTATAATAACATACCATGAATGAAAATCATTCTTACATTTATTTGTTTTAGAGAAAAAAAAAACTGCTTTAGAAATTCTATTTTACTTGTACCCATATTTAATTATCAAAGTTATATACATATGTATATAATGGCTGCTTGAAATACAAGACAATAGTCGAAAGTTGTACGAGGAATAAAAAGCATTCGATGGCAATTAGTTTCGCGTGATTGGATATTCAGTAAAATTTCTTTACGAACAATAGTAAAATACTTTTAATCTTCTTATCCAACATTTAAACATTTTTTTTCTTTTTTTCCCCTCCTCCCCCCGCATGTTTCCGACCTGCAAAGTTTACTCTTTTGTCCGCGAGTTTCTAAAGCACACGATTTTAAACATTTGATATAAGTATATCAATCTAGAGCCAAAAGAGTTTTTTTTTTTCGCTTTTGCAATTTTCTCCACACGATTGAAAAAATTTTTCCAAGTATGTGTGTGTGACGTACGGGGGTGAACTTATCCAATTATTTCAAGGGTTCGACGAGTATGCGCGGGTGAATGTTTAAAGTTGGCGAGAAGAGTGAGTTTAAGCTATTGCCTACACTAATGAGGCATTATCTCAATGGAGCTTGCAACGTATTATATTCTTGACGGCTGCGCATACGCCTAAGACATCGCCCGCAAAGCCCTATATCCTTATGTTAGGTTGAAAGCATTTCGTGCACTTCTTTGACTGGCACCATCCCCACAATTCTATCGCTGCAGTTCGAGTGCAAAAACGACGAAATAGACCGAGTATATTGTCTGTTTAACAAGACCTTCTTTGCACTAATAAACTCGATCGTGTTTTGTAATTCACCACGCGGGTTAATATTGAATTTCATCGTTATCTTCGTCCCCTATGCATCTTTAGTATATTGTTGGATTTTCAATAGGAAAAAATTTATTTTTTACATGCTTTTGAATTTTTCTGAGGCACAAAAAAAGATTATAAAAGGATTTTTTCATCTGAAAATTTTTTTTTCGTCTTTGGGGGGATGAAAAAAATTGAAATTAGAAGTGGATGTTGAAAATCCTAGTCTAATTGATAGAAGATATTATAATGAGGTGATTAAATGTTTTTTTTTTTAATCTATCAGTTAGTTTATTAATAATCGTGGTTGGAAGTTTGAAAAATCAAATTTTTTTTATATCTAAAAATTGTTAAATAGCTATATGTCACAAAATGACTTAAAATTAACAACAAATGAGTATTGGTGATTTTTAGAATGAGTTTTAAGATGTTTTGTTACGAGAAAAATTTTTTTTTATTTTTGAAAATTTTGGACAGGGGTACCCCTTGAACACATGGCAGTTTTTGCTATTTTATTCTTTTTTTCGTTATAACTCGGTAAGTAAACGAGATAATGGAAAATATTATAGAACTTAAATGATTTTGCATAAAATTATAAACAAAAAATTATGAGTAAAATTTTCGCGTATCTCACTTAGTTATCGAGATAGTATCGATTTTTATAAATTTAGTTTTTTCAAAATATCTCGAAAACGCGGGAAAATCTTAAAAATGTTTATATAACATTTTTTATAGAAAATTAAATTTTCTATCATTTATTTTCTATAACATTTTTCATTATTTTCTTTATATACCGAGTTATCGACAAAAAACGAAAAAAACATCACAGAAATAACAAGATTTCTACCTTTGAAATTTTTTCAAATGAAAAAAATTTTTTATCTCCATAAAATATTGTAAAGTTTATTATTCAAATTAAGTTAACTTGAAAAAGGAGAAAATTTTTTTTCATGCGTGCAAGTACCATTAATTGACACAAACGTGAAAGTTTGGACAGAAATTTCTTTCTCACATATAATAAAAAAAAGTTATAGAACATAAATTGAGTGAAAAAAAAATAGGGAAATAGTTTTTGTGAAATTTCCATCTAATATGTGGTCTTTTATAGTGATGGATGGAAATGGAGTAAAGGGTAATAGCCCGTGACGTTTTCAATAGAGAAAAGCGTTTAAGAAGTTGAGAAGTCGTTAGTTCGAGTCGAGTAGGACAGAGAGGGTAAAAGTAGCTAGAACAGATCGTGGCAGAGTAAGAAAAGGACACAAGGAGTTTTCAAAAGTTGCTACAGTAGTGATAGTAGCACTACTACTATAGTTGAAGTAGCCAGAAGAGGGATGCGCAAGAACGTTGGAGACATCAAGCAAGGACCTATCATGTTCGAAAACTCGAAGAGGATCGGCTTCGAATCCCGTTTTAATGGGGACGTCATTCCGGATAAATTGCGGGGTATCGCTGTGACGAGGGCACTGCCCTAAGGACGTAGCTGGGCTACGTGAGCTGAATTTGGTTATGTACTCAGTCAACCACCTCTCGCCGACTCGTTACTAAAGGTCTCTCCTCGTGTTCTATCGTCTCTTCTACTGCGCGTCCGCTCTAACGAGTACCCGACTAATCAACTACAAAAAACTAAACATAAATAATAAATATTTCTCTAGCACATCATCAAAAACCTTAGTCTACTCATTAAGTTTATTTATAAAACTATTATTTCAGCCTTTTGTTTTTAGTTTTTTGATGATAACTCGGTTAGTAACCAAGATATCACAAAATGTTACTGGACTTGAAAGATTTGGGGTTAAATTTTCTACAAAAAATATAAACAACATTTTTTTTTTATTTCCCTTAATTTTTAAGATATCACTAATTATATAAAATTTTGATTTTTTTAAATATCTCGAAAACAAAGCAAAATATGAAAAAAATGTGTTCGATATTTTTTGTAGGAAATTAAATTTCCTATTAGTTGACTTGAATAATATTTTTCATTATTTCGCTTGGTTAATGAGATATCGGCAAAAAACAAAAAAAATTAAGAATTCGAAGGGCATGTGTGTATGTCTTTTCGAAAATTTGAGCAAAAAAAAAATTTTTTTCTTCATTAAATATGGTGCAATTTTCTATATAACAAAAAATAAAGATATTCAGAATACGTTATTTTTTTATGGCATTTTAACGGGATAGCAATTTGAATTTAATCGGCACCGATAAAAATCATTTTATTTGAGAAAATGACTATCGTTCAATAAAAGAAATATTGAAATTTTCGGTAGGGTTTTTCATGTTTAGAGATTACATCCACACACACACACATTTTTACATAAAAATTTATTTGCTACGATTCAGGTAGTTAACTTGAGTGGAAACCATTGTTCAAGATCGCATTCCTCGTCAATATAAATGTAAATGTCATTCGGGAATCCCGAAGGGTGCCAGGAGGGTTTGCAGAGTGGCTACATACATTCAGCCGATGTTCTCTGGGGTACAATTGGGTGCTGCGAATATTTTCGGATGCAGGAGAGAGTTTGTACGCGATTGAATCGACCTAGAGAGGAAATTTAAAAACATTTTTATCATTACCACACACACGGTAGGAGGATGGGAGAATATATAAGTTCTTTCATCGAAAAAAAAATCCAGCCATTTTGATGAACATCTATCACTCCACATCTGGACAGCTCTGAAAGGCTACCTTTTGCCTCTCCTCGCTTTTTATATCCACGATCGTTTTACTCAACCCAGAGTATATAGATCGTTGCGCGTGCTGCTATTCGGCTGGGCCAAGTGACCGGGAAAAAATTCGAGTGCCATTCTCGCCAACGGCAGATATTCCAATAAAAAGAACAAATAATACGACTGGAAGGCCATACGATTTTAAAGCTCACTTTCCACCCTGGCGAATGAAGTGGAAGAGCAAACTACCGCGCCGCGCTCGAATTTCTTTCTTTTTTTTTCGAATTGCGAATTTTGTCACGCGATCTTCAGTGTTTCTATTCGCTCGCCTATAGTTTTTTATATCCACGTGAAAGACTAAAGATTTTTTCTTTTGAAAAGTTTTTTTTTTTTTTTACTAAAAAATATTTTTTTGCTGAGAAACTTTTGTTTTGAAATTTGAGTTTTTTGGGTTTGACAAATTCACAGATTTTCAGTTGAAAATTTTTATTATGGTGGATTGTAAGGGTGGAAAAAATATGATTTATTGAAGTGGATTTCTTTTTTTTTCAGGAGAATTCGTTTTATCAAAATTGGATTTTTTTTTATCGATAGAACATGTTTTTTTGTTATCGAAAAACATTGTCTGCTTTCCATTTGATCGAAAAATCTCTATTCATGATTTTATCGATAAAATACAGTTTTCGATTTTAGTGAAAAAAAAAACTCTATTTTCTTTATCAAAAAAACACTATCTTTGATTTTATCTATTGTTCTATCTATAGTGTATAATTATTTAGAAGGAAAATTTTGAAAATATATAACATCGAAGTAAATTCATTTTTTTCTGCGGTTAAATATATATAAATAGCACGCTACTTAAAGATTTTTCTCTCTCTTCCAATCTAAACTGTAATTTTCTCGTTTAACTTTATGTATAAAATTTTTTTTAATCGACTGTAATATATATACATATATATTTGAAAAATTTAATTCAAACTAATATATCGAAGGTGTTTGAAGAGAATTTATAAAAATGCTGCTCAATCACTTTATTAAAAAAACCATTAACCCAGAAAACGAGAAATATCTCGTCGAGGAGATGAATAAATTTCGAGGTTCTCTATGAAAAAAAAAAAGAAAAAAAAAAAAGACCGCAAACTCGGCGTACGAAAAGAATGGCCAAAGTCTGATTGGATAGGATTTCTTGGGTGGTCGCTCAGGAAAATTTGCCGCGTAATTCGCAGGTGTGCACTAGTGCTGCTGAAGCCAAGGTTAGTTGGATGTTGAGATGTGCTTTTGCAAGAAAATCGAAAAAATAAAAAAATATAAAGAAAAAAGCTTATATTTTCTACGTGGATTATTTAAATGCTGATGAGATATATATATCTTCTAGACTTAATTCTCAATTGTTCAGTTCCTTGGTATTACTCAACTGCACTTCGGAAATTTTTGTTCACTCTAATCCTGAAAAAAATTTTTTTTTTTTCCATTTAATAATTTGTTTCCGATTTTTAAAATCCTTTAAATACTTAAAAAAAAATACAGAAAATATTGTATTTGTTAAAAAAATGATTAGAATTATTTAATTTCAATTTATTTGACAGGGTGAAAATAGGGTAGGTATACATGTGCAACATTTTTGAACATTAAATTTTCATTTAGTAGCCAAGAAAGTTCTTTCTGAAGGATAAAAAAAAAACCAAAGACTCAGACACAGATCAAGTGTGTGAGAAAAAGTATTATAGAGGGTGCAAACGTTTTCCTTTATTCCATATACAGTCTTTTGAACGAAAGTCTTACAAGTTGGCCGCGTGTGTGCTTCAAGTTTTAAACTTATTTCCCGTGTATGGTCCATACTCGCTACCGACTAGAGTCTGGCTCACGTATTTTATTTAGTCGTTGGAATGGGCAGCAAAGGCAGAGGAATGGCGCGCGCACGAAAAAAAGCATCAAACTATGACCTTACTTTTTCTTTATTATCTGCAGAAAAAGTCTGCTGGAGACGTGGTAATTTTCCTAGTTAATTGACAATTTCCAACGGCAAATAGGATTGTTAGGTATTATATTAAGCTTTAATATAAATTCTCTGACGACTTTTCAACTGCTTCGAGTGGTTACGTAGACGTGCCAACACAGACTGAAGACAATCTTGAACAAAAAGGATGATAAAAATCTTAAGAATTTTTTTATTTCAGGTCAGAATACTATCTTGAATGACTAAAAATGAGCTAAATAATTATTTAATATTTTTTTTTTCGTTTTCTTTTCATTCAATTTTAAGTGATTAATTTTTTTTTCTTTTTTATTTACACATAATTTTAACATTTATTAATTTTTTTAATGTTGTTTATTGAATTTATTTATATTTTGGATTATTATATGTCATTTAAAGTAATTAAAAAATTATTTGTTCAATAAAACAAATTTTTTTTTTGTTGGCTGACTATATATTGATTTTTTCTACTTGAAATCGCGACTTTATTGCATTGGATTTTTGTTTAATAAATGAAAGTTGAGATATTTTTTGTGGAGTTAAATTAATTCAGTAATTTTTATATATTTTGTTATATTTTTATTGTTGAAATAATTTTTTTTGATTTTTTTGGCTGACGTAAAACGGATTTTTTCCCTTAAAATTGCATTATCTGTAGATTAATGATTTTTTTCACTATTATTATAAACTTCATGAATAATTTTTAGACACTAAAAAAATATTCTTTAATTTATGGTTGACTAAAATAAAACTTTTTCCGAGAAATAATTAAATTTATTGATTTTTCATTTACAAAATTACACATAAAATATACAGAATACATTTATAAATCAAAATAAAAAATTTTTATAGTAGAAAAATTTGTTCTTAATTTATACTTGAACAATATGTATCTTTGAAAATTTCCATTAATTGAGTATGTATTTTTAATGTCTATAAAAACAAAAAATTTAAATATATTGTATATCAAGGAAAATGAAAATATTAGTTTGAAGTTGAGAAAGTTGATTTAATCTCTCAGATCTTCATCATGAATTCGCCAAATGAATATTCCCCCATGATATTTATATTCTCTTCGGATTGAAGTTATGACGGAAAATTTTCCTCTATCTTTAACATCGGTGGTGGGTAACGACCGGAGGAAAAATATGAACTTGGCTGAAAAGTGAAATTGAATTTATGCCTTTATAAGTTTCTTTCATTTTCGTTGACTCACGGTTCTCCTCTGTATATATCTATCTCACTCTTTGGGCCACGTAATTTCTTCGCACTAACTGGTAACGCTTGACTTGCCGAGCGTGAAGTTATTAATTAAACTCACGATTTCTCCCACTCATTTTTTGTTATCCTATATATACATCCCTTGCGCCTCGTTGCCTATATTATAGCCCACCTCTATCCCTTTTTTTTTCAACACTTCCTGCCTTTTCTACTGCACCAGGCATTTGAGAATAAATGGAAAACGAGTCTGGGATTTTACGGGCCACTTCGGAGTTGTAGTAAAATTTTTTATTTCGTTCTATTTTTTTTATTTTTCACGTACCCCCTTTTTCAATACTGTCTTCGACCACTCTGATACATCCTCATCATCAAACGTTGAATAATACAAAATAAATCGTCATAATTATTCGGATATTAATGAAAAAAAATTTTTATAGATGAATTTTGAAGGTATCCTCACGTTACGCCACTCAGAAATGATTATTTTTTTATTTTTTAGTAGAATCAATTCCAATGATAAGTTATAAGATGCATAAAGTATAAATAAAAAAAAAATTTTTTTCGTGAAATTTTGAAAGGGGTGTACACCTCTTGAAGATTTTGTCATTTTCGTGATTTTTTACGTTTTTTACCGAAAACTCTGTTAATAAACAAGATATCGAAAATTTTCATGGGAGTTAAATGATTGAACGTTTTATGTTCTATAAAAAATGTAGAATAAATATTTTCAAAATTTCGCTTTGTTTTCGAGATATTTTGAAAAATGTTAATTTTCAAAAACTGATAATATCTCAAAAACTATGATAGCTATAAAAAAGTTTATAGAACGTTTTTTGTAGGAAATTAAACCTTGAATAATTTTACTCATATAAAATTTTTTCATATCTTGCATGGTTATCGAATTATGACCGAAAAACTGAAAAAATCACAAAAACAGCGAGATTTCGAAGAGGCATATATACTCCTATCGAAAATTTTTTAAAAACAATTTTTTTAATTGCTGCAAATTGTTCTATTATTTATTGGGATTATATTAACATATTATTACATGCTTTTTGATGAAAAAATTTAATGGTGTTATGATGAAGAAAATTTGGTTTAATTTAATGTTTAGATTTTTTTTTTATAGAAAATTCATAAATATATAAACGCAAACATGTTTTTGGTTTACACGACCAGTGAATTCTTTAAAAAGCTGGAGATTGGATGGTAAAAATGGAGAATGAGTGTATACAGAGTGTATATGGGTGTATATAAAGGAAAAAAGACGAAGATTTACCAGCTGGAACAGACTCAACTTCGTCAAAATACCCCTCGGGGTGGATAAAGCCATATTTGATAGCTGCTCTGCGCAAGCTTCGTGCAATACCTCCTTGCGGTTACTCTATACACGTACATATACTTAGTTGAATGCTCGCTTGTGGATTTTTCCACAGTGCCTATTAATTTCAATGATATAAACATCATTAAATTTTTAAAACTATTTCGATTCATCCATATTTTTCCATTTTAGACTTTTTTCCATATTTAATTCAACACAAACTGAGCTTTTTTTCTTATGAAAATGTTTGAAAAAAAAAATATTTTTACATGAAAAATTCAAGTTTTTTCGGGACATTAGTTGAATATTTTGATAAAAGCTTTGAAAAAATCATGCAAGCTCTAAAATAATAGCTCGAAAATTTAGAAAATAATATTATGTACTTAAATTCAATAGAAAACATTTGTTTGAGCTTTTTGCGAACATTTTGATATTATTTTCAACATTGTTTTGAAAATTTTTTTTTAAAGTGGCTTAAAAGCTTATTGTTGAGAGCTTTTTAAAAATATTTTACCAAGGAACTTTTCAAGGAATTTTTTTCTGGAACGTATAATCTTTAAAGAAATCATTTAAAAGCGATTTTAAATAAGAATATCATGCATAAGACTCTGAGAATTCTCGTTTAAAAAGCTTTAGATCATGGATAAAAAAAAGTTTCACAATAAAACTATTGAAAAAATGTTTTTCATGCAATTTTACAAGCTCTGAAACATTTAAATAAGTATAGAATTAATTATTACAATTGAAATTGAAAAATAAAATATTTTTAAAAACATTTTTTAAGACAAAAAAAATTTTTTTTCTAAAATTTTCGATTTGATATAGATAAAATACGATGAATAATAAGTTATAAAAAAAAAAAATTCAAACAATCTTTTCTCGAAAAAAAAAAAATTGTACATATTTATCATGAAAAGTGTCAATGTATAAATATTGACAAATATTTTTTTTTTACTTGGAGTATTTGCTTTCCATGTATGTATAGATATATCGTCTCGTGATAAATGGATTTCGGACATTTCCTATCATGTCCTGTCCTACTCGTCGTGTTGTCATTCGCCAAGAAAGATGAATCGATAGGCCGTCTGGAGTCACGCGTGTTTTATGATGCCATGAGACTGAAAAAAAAAATTATAAAAAATGAGAAAACATATTCGTTCTTATAGGACGGAGAATATTGTCTGCAAGCACGAGAGACGGCGATTTTCTTTTTTGCCCTTTGTTTCGTTTTTTTTTTTGTATTTTTTATTTATTTATTTATTTTCGTCGCAGCAGGTAGGCAAGTATAGATCCCTGAGTTCGTCGACGATTTTTCTTTTGCCTTCTTATACAATAAACGTCGTAGTGGCGCTGCCTGTGTGTGCATGTACATATATATATATGTCTGACTGCAAGTCGACTCGCGATTCTTCCATTAATCGCAGTGCCGTCGCCTGGGCAATCGCGTCGCTAGGGCTTTTTTTCTTATCCCTTTAGAGGTATAAATAAACAAGGTCTCTCGCGGCGAAGAAAAACAGGCCAACGACAAAAACAAAATTCAAGTCGAATGAATTATATAAAAATTTTATCTCAACCTTAATTTTTTATTATTTAAATATTATCGCAACAATTTTTTCAATATAAAAATCCAAACTGGAAAGCTTTTATGATTAAAAGAAAATTATTCTTTGAAAAAAAGAAGTTTTTAACTTTATACTTTCATATGCTTATGCATTTTCAGTATAAGAAAAAAGCTTATAATACGATTTATTATCGGAAAAAAACTCACATCTAAAGCTTTTAATTAAAAGGCTCATTTCAAACAAATTTTTCGCTTTAATCTCATCTCAGCTTTTGTTTAAAATATTTTTTCATCATATATTTTTTATGAACACAAGTTTTCTATATTATTGAAGCAGTATTCATTATGAGTATTTTAGCAGAAGCTTTTTTTAAATAAAAAGTTCGCATTTAGATTCAAGAGAAAAAATTTATTTCTTTATTAAACCTCAATATTATTAAACCTTAATTTTCAAGCGTGAACTCAGGCGTTTTGAGGAAGAAGTTCGGACTGAAGCTTTTTTTCCCAACAGAAGCTCACATTTTGGGCTTTTAAACTTTTTAAATTTAATTTGTCGCGGAACTGCAATTTAAAAAATACTTGAAGGTTAAGCTTTTCAGAGAGAGCCCCCGCCGGAGCTTTTTCTGGAGCTCTTAATTAGAGCTTTTCTGGTGGAAAACTTATTTTGGGGGTTTTGAGGAGGTTTCAAACATCATTGCTTAAGCCATCATCCCCAAAAGCTTTAACAGAGCTTTTTCGGAGCTTTTGAAACTCATTTAAAGCTTTTGGAAATTTGTTTCTTCTTTTTTATAATAAGAATCTTCGTAGAGTGAATATTGCATCAGTTCCCATGAAATTCCATTGAATAATTAAATTTCACTCGGAAAATATAATTCACAATGTAATAAAGAAAAGCTCGGGTAGTTTTATTTTTTTTTTTTTTCGTTCTCGGTTTTTTTGTTGTATTTTTTGTCAAGATTTAAACTGTGTTGGCAAGAATCCCAGGTGGAAAACGACGCGAGTATTTCTCTGAGGTTATTTGTCGCTCTGGTCACGTGTACGCGTCCGACGCGCCACCCTGCGTCCGCTTCCTGTCTACGAGTCGCGCGGGAATTCCCCGAGGTTTTTGTAATCGAGTCACCACACCGCGTGCTCGCATCGCTTCACGCAAACCTGATTGCTCTTCTTCTCGACGAACTCTCGTTGAATTATTCCAACTAGCAACGTATATCGCATCTCTTCAACACACTTTAGCCTTGCAAATGAATTTAAAAGCCATTGTGCCAACGTGACTTTTGTCTTCCGCCCTATTTTTTTTTTTTTCAACCCCTAATGTTAATCAAACTTTTATTTATTTGATCCGACTTAATTAAAATTATCGCTCTTGAATTTCTGTCGTTTTTTTTTTCTTTCATTGTAATTTTAATAGAGAAAGAGGAAAAAATTTAATAAAATTATAGCAGATAAAAAAAAAGAAGTTTCATATAGGGGTGTACTTAAAAAGTTCTCGCGCGTACGAGTGTGCAGAGAAAATAAAATTTTATTTTCAATGAAACTCAATGAATATTATTATTAAAAAATTTTTTTTTTCCATGCGATAGACATAAATTTCTTTATATCATTTTTTATTAGTGTCAAATTATTTTACAGTCAATTTGAAATATTAATTAATTTTTTTTGTTGATCCTTTTGTGCTTTCAGGACGGCGGACAAGAAATATCGATATTTTGGCAGAAAAAACGAGTCATCACTTGCTGCCACTCGACAATACCGCTGACAATTACAGAAATCGTAAGTATTTATTAAATTACCAATCAAATCCTATAAAATATACATTACAAAATTTTTTTATAACTAAAATAATATAAACAACCGTTTGATATGAGCTTTTTATAAATTCGTGTAATTTTTTAAGCTTCTTTAGGCTTATAATTTCATAGTATATTTGACCAGTGAAGGTTTTTAAATAATTCAAAAATGAGCTTTTGAAAGCTCACTTTGACATATGATATTTTTCACATTATTAATGCGGACGCTTTGAGATTACTTCGACATGAATCTACTAAAGCACATATGAAACGGAACTTTTTTAAGCTCATTATAAAATGAGCTTATGAACAATTCTGACGCGATTTTCGAAGATTCAATTTCATAAAAAATACAATTATAGACATTCAACGATTTTTTCAAGCTTTTTCAAAAGCTCGCAATAAACATTATTGAGACTGGAAGCTTTCAACTAAAAAAAAATCATTTTTCAATATTAAAAATATTCCCTAGAAATAAAAATTTAGCACTCATTATTTCAGTTGATTTTTCTAACACCGAGATTTAAATTTAAAAAGTCGTATTTAATTAAAAAAATATATTGAAAAAATAATATAAAAATATTTTTGAGTTTTTAAATATGTTATATGAAATTTAATGAAAATATATTATGTATTTAAAAATCGTTGTTTAAAAAATTTCGCGCAAAAAAAAAAAAATATTATTTCAATAATATGAAAAGTGTGAAAAAGTGAGTGAAAAAAAAAAATTAAAGGAGTTCATGACTTAAATACAATGATTATATGCAAGGCTGAGTGTAAACTGAAGACTAAAAATGTCAGAGAGGAAAAAAAAATTGAGGAGAAAAAGCCTGAGGAATAAAATAAACGAAAAGCACAGAATTTGTGTCGTACTAATGACCATGTGCATTTGCTACTGTTGAGAATTCAGAAAATGGACTGTTTCACGGCCTCGTGACTCGTTGTACCATGCCACACACACACACACACACACACACACCACACACACACACACACACTTTATCTCACTGAGGATATTTTCACCGATGCTTTTGTTCTCACTCGCACACGAGAGGGCGCACGACAATGATTCGCACACCGCCATCTACTTATACACACCCTCGCCGTTTGCACGCTCGTAGATTCTCACGGTCTATTTCCGTCTGAAGAAGGAAAATCGATTTTTTCCAGTGACTTACCAATTGGAGTAACGCGCGTCAACGTCTTTGTGTTCAATCGTGCATTCATTAAAAAATCCAATGATTCTTATAGTACTCCAGTTTTTCATTGTATTCAAGCATTTTTTTGTCATCTTTTCTATTCAATATCATCTATTCACTCGTGTTACACGTTTAATTCTCAATGATCCACGTGTGTGTGTGTGTGTGAGCAAACTGCACTGAAATGACTGACTTGATATATGCTTGATAATTTTTTTCATTTTTTTTACGTTTGTTTTTTTATCCTCTGATATATATTTTTTTTGATGTAGAAATTTGTTGCGTGATATATCTGAAATTCACGTGCTAAAAGATAAGTGATTCTACACTTAACCATCATGAATTTTTTTTGTTTCTTCAATAATTTTTATATTTTCTCCTACAAGATAAATTATGATTGAAAATTATTAAAAAAGAGAATCAGCTAAAAGTTTTTTTTTTCTTATTTACTTTATGATTAGTTTGATGAATGATTTGATGAAAACCTTGTCTTATCCCTCTAAATTCGAAGAGAACATGGTCATAAACAAGAGACTCATGTTCAACTCAATTGAAAAAAAAAAAAAACGAAAATTTGGGACTTTTGTATATATAAATATAGATTTGAATCAACGACCTTCTATATAATAATTAAAAATACTCGAAAATAATTATTTTGTAAAAAAAGCTCAAAAGCTTTAATAATAAATCGTTCGTCTTTGTACTTGGAATTGATAATATTATCTCACTTTAAAAGTTTATATATATAGAAGAAGCTTTTAATATAAGCTTCGATATTAATTTGAGCTTTTAAATTTAAGTTCTTATACAAGATGTTTCTTAATGAAAAGTATGTATTCATAAATGCTCTTGATGGATAAATAATAAATTGAGATTTTTCTTAAATTGTATAATAGTTTTAAAAGCTTTAAAAAATATTAATAGTTGAAAAAAAAAAATTTTCTTCTTCAGTTTCTAAATATGAAAGCCTGTTTCAAAAGTATATACTCATCATAAATGTGATTGGAGACATTACAAAAGCTCAGCAAGAAAAAAGATTGCATCATAAAATTATCGTGAATGTTGTCAACGCGAGTATATAGCAATTTATCCGTGGCCAACAAAGTGCTCGACGATAACGATATGAATAAGAATACTGCAAGGGTAGAGGGTAGGTAAAAGTCAAGAGAGGAAGAGAGATCGTGTGAGAAAGGAGAAATAAAATAATCCAAAAGAGACGTTTGCCCACGTTTTTCTACTTATTTATGGTCTGCAAAGAGTCACGGGAAATGTCAGACGCGTATTTTTACAGTAAAAAATCTCTCTCACTGCGCGAAAAATATTGAATAAAAAAAATAAATAAAAATATTTATATATGCCATCAGAAGTACATAAGAAATAGTTTTAATGAATTTACATAGAAAATTTATTACATCAATAAAATAAAAATATACGACTGTTCAACTTTAATATCAAAAATATAAATAAATAAATAGTAGAATAAGTAAATAAAACTATGATTCAGCGAATATTGGTATGAATTTGTTGGCTTATGAAAGTTTAAAAAAAAAAAATAAAGGAGGAAAAAAAATTTCTAGAACTGCTTCGGCAGCATTGAATTGATTCTGCCGAGTCGACAAACCATCCCTCATTACTGCGTCAAGTGTAGCTGACTTGCCAAATGGGTAAATTGATGAGCGAACAATGTTTAATAAGGTCAATTATATAGATTTATTTGAGATTCACAGTTTCAATGAATATAATTTCAAAAAAAAAAAAAAAAATCAGTATATTTAAGAACATACTTAAAAGTTACAAATATCGGTCATAAAAAATTAAAATTTTGAAAAAGTAATTTTTAGGTTAGAATACCGGGTCATTGAAAATTTATTTTTAAAAAATATTTATTGAATTTTGCATAAAATTATTACTAGTTAAAAAATTTTTTTATACATTATTATTATGTAAAAAGAGGCAAGAGCTAAAAAAAAATTTATTTATTGCATTTTTTCAAAGTTTGCCAAGTATAAATTTATTTATTTATTTTTTCCATTTTGTTGAGAGAGTTGTTTGTTAGAGACCCTTTATTACAGGAAAAATGATTGAATTAATTAAATAATTTCTTTTTTTTTTATATTTATCAATTTTTATTACGATATCATGAAAATTATGAAATTATACCTTATAATTAATTCATCTTTAAAAAACAATAAAAGACAATAAAAGCTTCTGAAACTTCATTCTTTTATTTTTTAGAGGTTAAATAAAAAATAAAAATTTATATATATATTGAAAAAAAAATTATATTTCATTTAAAATTTACATTTTTTAATTTTTTAAATTTAATTTAATATCGGACAAATCAATCAGTCAATTATAAAAAATATCGTGAAAATTTTTTTTTTTTTCTCTAAATAAAATTAAAAATATCAAATTCATAATTTTGAGAAAATTTTGATGAAATCTTTTACATATTCAGTACAAAAAACCAAATGACTAATTTTATTTATTTATTTTACTGTCGATATTTATATATTTCACCAAATTTTTCCCCTTTCTCACACGACAATCGGTTTATTTTCCGCTTGAATCTCTATCGCGTGAAAGTGCAACAACACACGACCCTTATCACAGGTAAATAATTATTTGGCGCCAGCGCGCGCGCCATTCTATACTAACAGTAGAATGTTGCGACGCGATAAGAGCAGAAATCTTTGTGTAACCCAACTCTAAACTCTAACAAGTCCACTATTGGTACGCCGGGGGTCATATACAAACGAAAATAAGGGTGTAAAAGAGAAAACAATAATGCTCGAACGAAGTAGAACAAGAGGCGTCTTATTCTCTATAACACCGAGTCTTTAATTACGTTTCTCGTCGAATCGATATTTGACAAGAGTAAATAAGGGTGAATTGTACTTCCTTTCACAGGAGTCTCGTTCATTTATCAAAGACTTCAGGATTTTACTTGTCTGCAATTTAACATTTCTCTTTTATTACCCCCGTACTTTTTATATTATATCCTGCAACCTGAGAGAGCAGGATTACACTCTTATCACAAAAGTACCAAAGAAAAATACCATTTATCAAATAAAGTAACAGAAAAAAATTTTTTTTTACACAAATTCTTTATATCAATCTCGGTATGACTTGCTGGTATTACCTATTAAAATAGTATGTATATAACTGATGCATTGTATTAGTAATGACTGTTAATCTTCTTGTATCCTACACATAAGAGGATTCCAAGCCATTAAAGGCCATCTTCCTAATCATCCCCTTAGGCAGAATGGTAATCGCCTTTTCGGTCCTAGTTGTAGTGTGTTTGGGGTTCTACAATGGATTGAGAAGAATATTTTGTTAAAATAGCCATTTTCTGAGACTAAAAAACGAAATTATAAAATTTTTAATAGTTATTTAAAGTTGAAAAAGAAATTTTTTGATGAAAAAACACTCGAATTTGTATAGAAATGGAGAGAGAATTTTTTTTCGAAGAATTGGAATAGAAAATAAATGGAATTTTATGATTTCAGTTGCAGATGACTCTATGCCAACGTTTGCAGAACCAATTTCGAATGTGACAGTGAGCGTGGGCAGAGATGCATTGCTGGCCTGTGTCGTCGACAACCTCAAGCGCTATAAGGTCGCATGGGTACGAGTGGACTCCCAAACGATCCTATCCATTCACGACAACGTCATCACTCAAAATCCGCGGATATCCCTGTCCTACAATGACCACCGCTCGTGGTATCTGCACATAAAGCGAGTTCAGGAGATCGATCGCGGCTGGTACATGTGTCAGGTCAACACGGATCCCATGAGGAGTCTGCAGGGCTATCTGCAGGTTGTAGGTACGTTTAGAAAAACCTGAAACTCTTTCAACATCGGGTATAATAACAAATAAAACATTTTTTCACTGAAAAACAACATTTTTTCTCCACAGTTCCTCCGAAAATTATTGTCAAGGAGACAAGCACAGATATGGTCGTAAGGGAGGCGTCCAATGTCACCCTGATTTGCAAGGCTACAGGGTATCCAGAGCCTTATGTCATGTGGCGTCGAGAGGATGGCACGAATATCAACTATAATGGCGAAAGCGGTGAGTTTAAATCAAGTCATTTTTCAAATTATTCACGGCTTGTAATATTTTTTAGTTTAGATTTTTTATCTTGAGAAATTTAAAGATTCAAAAAAAAAAAAAAGGTTTTTCTAGAATAATTTTCATTGAAATTCGATTTTTTTACTTTAATAAAATAGCAGCACAATATCATAAAATACAATGAGATGTTTTTTTTTTTTGTAAATATCTCAAAAATGACTGAAATTTTATAAATTTTACAAGATATCATTTTTATTTAAAATTTTATTAGCTACAAAAAAGGTTTCATGATAAAATTTTGTAAAACCTTTAATTAACGAGATATTGACAAATTTATAAAATTCCGTTATATAAATTTAGAAATCCAGGTAAATTTTGATGAATAAAAAAAAACTTTTTGAACAATTATACAATGATTAGAGAGAACATGCTCTTAACCGTGAATTACCAATTTAGAGGTAGAAATTTTCTATAAATGAGAGAAAGAGTTTCTCTGACCTGAATTTGTAATAAAAACAAAAGTCACACTGGACTAGGACATTGAGCAAAGCAAGATAATGAAGATAATGTGAAAGCCATAGAATGTGAGATAATCAGACAAATCGATACACGCATTCATCATGAGATAAAGCATAAATATTCAACAGCACGAGCGAAAGGGTGAACAGAAGAGTTGTCGTTCACTTGCCATCCGTTCGTTACTGGCTTTGTAACGTGGTCCGACTGGTGACGTTGCCGTCACATCCCCCGGGAGTGCGACAAAGCTATCTGCATATTTGAAAGGCTTGGCGGCGTACTGTCGATTATCTAGCACACTGCATATTTTTCCAACGCATGCACAGTCATTCGAAGTCGTTAATTGCTCGTTGGTGGAAAAATTAATTTAGCAAATTCGATTGGTCTGTAATAAAATATACCAACGTTGTGCACGGGTGTGATGTTTGTTAACTGTTTTATCGATGAGTTTGAACGCGTTCGGTGATCAAAAAAAATTGTGTCAACTGAATTTTGTTTATTTAAGAGTATTTATTTATTTTTCGTCGACTTCTTTGGATTAATGTGTGTAAATTTGTTTTTTTTTTTTTGTATTGTCAAACGTCGTTTGACGATCAATTATATTCTGTGGCCGTGTTCCAATGCTCTCACCGACGAAATTTCACCTGACAGGCATTTGTCACGCAATTATTCAGGTGGTGCTGCGGCAGCGTTACTCATTTTGCCACAGTCAAAGTCGTTACAATGGGTCAATCGATAATTCGTGTTCATGGGTAATAATAATACATGACTATATGGGTGTGTGTGTCTCCGCGTTCATTTTCTCTGTCGGAATTTTTTTTTTCGTACTATATTACCGGCCGAGGGCGAAAAAACGGCGGAATATTCGCGCATGTGTTTTGTGGATGGAACTTTGTGGAATAATTTTAGGGGTTTGATTATATAGGGGTATGTTGGTTTTTTTAGATGGGGAAATTATGAAATATTATTTAATTCAAATTTTGTTTTATACTATAGGGAAAAACGATTTTTTTCCACGCTTTTCAATAGATTTTTTTTGTCATTCTTGTACTTTTATTTTTGTTTTTTGACTTTATCTCGTAAATAAAGGATAATATTTGATTTTTGTATATGACATTTTTTGTAGGAAATTTAATTTTCTATAAAAAAGATTCAGACAAATTTTTTCGTATTCTACTTAATTTTTGAGATATTTATGAAAAATATTTTATTTATAATATATAAATGTCACATAAACAAAAAATAAGCCGTGTGCGTCTGTCGATGACCTTCATTGCAGTCTGCGGGGATAGATTGTCTAAATTTCTGTCTCATCTTTTTTTTTGTACTTACGTCATTCGCGCTTTCTTTTTTATGCGTCACACGCCGAACGTGTCCAGACGCGCGTGAGACGTCGCAGATGTGGGTCTAAAATTTCGTTTCTCCGCAGAAAATTATCGTTTTTTCCGGTAAAAACCAATAAAAAACGACATAAATAATTATTTTCAAGTATAATTTATCGTCTGAGTGCTCGATTATCCAATTTTTCAAGTGTTTATCGCGTTTTTTCGTCGCAAATCCACGTGAAATAACATTTTTCTTTGCTCATCATGTGTAATAGACATTAAAAATGTGTTGTTCAGTGTATAAACATTAACTAGTGGCTTCAAAGTGCGATAAAAATGGATGTTTTTGTTAATTTCACACAGGATAACCTCAATTTTTTCGTCGTAAGTTGCATTTATCAATTTATTACTTCAAGGTCATTCACAAAAAAACTATTGGTCATTTTGTAGGGAATTTTAACCCCTTTGAAATAGGGCTGAATGAAAATTTTGGCACATTTAAAAATTTTTGAGATATAAATTAAATAATGAAACTTTTGTTTGACTTAAATTTCATTTTTGATAGATAAAAGGTACTGAAAAAATTCTTATAAAATATTCCAATTTTTATTTAACTATTTCCAAGTTTTTTTATTGAAATAAAAGGGTTTTAAGAAATTAATATCATGATATTATGCCTGTTTCCAGTCGTTTCCGCCGGCTAAAAAATGCAAATGTTGCTTATGCTCACATATATCTAGTTTTCTGTTGAACTCTGCATAAGCCCGAGGGCACAGATATATCAAGAGTATTTTGTGGCTCAGAGACACAGTAGAGATCCGATCATGCAACTTCTTGATTTCTTGGATTAATATATATTTTTTCCATTTGATAAAACTGATGAGATCTTTTTATATTTGAGATATTTCCAGTTTGCTCCAAGGTTTTTTTTTTTTTTTTAAATAGTAAATTGAAAAACTTCTGTAATCTATTGTATTCTAAAATCGAACGGATAGAATTTGAATTTTCATCTGAATATTTTTAGATTTTATCATTTGTGAATTTCAAACGATCGATGAGTGACAACTATTTTTAATTGAGTTTTCAATCTGAAACGATGACTCTGGAAATTGATTTATATTTCAGTTAGTCATATATTTTTCATCTAAAATAGATTTCTATAAATTGCGGCTTCGTTAATTATTTACGTGATAGTTTTTTTTTTTTCGAGTCAGAAAGTGAGAAAATAAATCACTAAAATTTCTATATAGTACTTGAACCATCAAAATTTGATTAATTAATTTAATTATTTGCCAGAAAATTTGTGACAATTTATTTATGTTAAACACAAATTTTTTTATTAATATTTGTGAATATTTTATTGCTTGTCATCACAAAAACATTGATGAATTCATCTTTTTTAATAAAAACAAATTTTATTCAATTATTTTTACATACAATTTAGTAATTAATTTGATATTAAATATTTAAACAATTAAATTATAAATTTTAAAATGAAAATAATTTTTTTATCATGTAAAATTCGTCTTTTTAAAAATAATTTCATTTAAAGTTTCCAGAAAAAAATTTATTTTTTTTAGATATCTCATAAATTATATTAAATTTATAAAAAATTATTGAGAAACCTTTTCTGTAGCCCTTAAAATTTAATTATAATAATATTTCAATAATTCTAAATCTTCGGGCTTTTGTAATACATCATTTGTTTAGGTTTTTTTTTTTTAAATCAAGTTGAACACAACCATGTCTTTTGTTTATGTCCACGTGTCGATTGAATTTAAAGGGCTAAGACAGTTAGTTAATAGTTCTAAAAACACCCAAAAAAATCCACAACCCTCTAGCGTCGTTTTAAAGATCATCGCACACCCTTAAACCTCAGTTTATGGGAAATAATTGTGAAATATAGTGTTAAATATTTTTATACACGATAATAATTTCCCTTTAGTTAGGGTAGAGTCTAAAAACACACCCCCCCCCACACCCCCC